>JAZKJV010000200.1:247917-540459 GCA_037367405.1 Ottelia alismoides | reverse complement strand
TTATAAAGAAAAGAAAGGAAATAAGAGTGAGGGTATATATGCAAAAATGGGAAAATGAAATAAACACACAAAATATAACAAAAATAAAAATAAAAGAAAATCAAAATAAAATAAAAAGAAAATAGATACAAAAGCCGCGAAAAGCCGCGAGCTCCGAAGAGCCGCGAAAAGCCGCGAAAACCAAAACGAAAAGAAAAACAAAAAGAACTACTAAGCCGTGCTCCCCGGCAACGGCGCCACTCTGATAACCTAAAAATCCCAAAGACCCGGGTGAAGGTAATAAGACAAGGGTCGTTGCGACCCGGATCTCAGAGGATAGGTATATCAAGAAAAATCGAACCACTAATAGAAATAAAATCAATCTAACACTCCAAATAGCGGTCCAGCTATGAGATTAACCTGGTATAGCACCCAGGGTCGAACTCAAGGAGCACGGGTTGGCCAAAGGCATACGAAGTAGTAAAAATAAAATAAACTAAAAGACAAGTATTTTTAATGATTTTTAGTTATTTTTATATTTTTTATATTTTAAATGTGAAGAAAATAAAAGAAACACAAAATAAATCTCACTTTGGCTAATTATTTAATGTGTCAAAAACCAAGCAAAAATTCAAACAAAAATGTTTTTATGTTTTTTAGGTTTTTTAGTGTTTTTGGTTAATTTTTGATAATTTTCTGATGTATATTTTATTTTGTAAAAATCAAACAGTGATAGAAAAGCAAGGTACTGTCCAGCCAGGATCAAAATCCCTAAATAAAATATCTAAGGATCTCAAGAGGCCTTGAGGTATTTTTTCCTGTATACTAAACAGAACAAGGAAAATTTGAGTACCAAAATTATTGTTTTTGGGTTTTTAAATCATTTATTATAATTTTTATGAGTTTTAGGTTTTTTGAATTTTTAGGGTTTTTACTCAGTGAAAAATAGCCAAAATTGGCTAGAAATAAAAAGAGCACAAAAAAAACAGTACCTAATTTTTACGGAATTTTTTAGGGGTTTTTATATTTTTTTGGGATTTTAAAACTAGACAGTGGCTGAAATAAAGGTTTTTGAATATTTTAAAAATAACAAATTAAAATCAAAAATGTCCTCAAAAATTCTCAAAAATCCTACAACATGGCAGGAGCCATGTGTCAAATTTCATCGAATTTGGAGGTGATTTGATATTTTATTCAAAAATCAAAAGAGGGCACTGTGCACAGGGACTAAAGTGCAAATGCCCGAAGTTCTGGGGGTCCAGGTGCAAAATACCCAGCAACGCACGCGTGCGGCGCGTGCTTGGGGCACTCAGGACCTATTTGTAATAAAAACAAGGTTCTGGGACTAATTGGTAACTCGTACCAAAAGTCTAAGGACCTCAGTTGCAATTTACCCACGAATAAAAGCACATGCGCAATTAAAACATTCACAGGGGCATAGATGCAATTACTAAAAACATTTCATTCATTTACGAGCATCCAGAACTATAGGGCTAATGTTGCAAATACACCAAACATACACGTGACGAAGCACGTGGCTCACACAAACAGGGGCATAAGTGCAAATAACAAAAGTATGAGGTCCAATGTGCAAAATACCCTAAAACTAAACAACTGACGAAAGTAATTACAGGACTAAAACGAAATAAAAACAAGAGCTGGGCCTAAGGGTAATTTACCCTTTATTACGCGGGCCGTCAGATGCGCTCCACGTGGATGATCTGACGGGTACGCTGGTGGGCGCTCCAGATCTCCTCTCCAAGGATCGGACGGTGGCTGCTCCTCCTGGAATGGACGGACGAGATGGCAACTGGAGGTCGAGGCTGATCGGACGGCTGGCGAGGATCCTCGAAGAACAGGTGGCCGGCGAGTTTCGCCGGCCGCGTGCGAGTGCTGTGGTGCTCGTCTGCTGCTTCCGGAGATCGGAGAAGATGCGCGATGAAGCTCCGCGGCTGTTAGTGGTCTCCGATGGCCCAGCCGAGCCCTAGAGGGGCTCCGGCGAGGTCGGCGGAGGAGAGCTCCTGGCCTGGATGTAGGGAAGCCTCAGATGGCCTCCTCTGGACCTGCAGAGTAGCTCAGAAGCTTTGCGGGTCGAGGGCAAAATGCCTCGACCCGGTTAGGCGGCGTGAAGGTGGTCTGTGCGTCGGAGCGGATGAATCCCGGCGAAGCGACGACGATGGGATTCGAATCCCAGCTCCTGTGCGAGCTGGGTTGAACGGAGGGGCGGAGAAGGTGCGTGGAGGACAGGCGGAGGTGATGACGGGTTCCGATGATCGAAAGGATGCGCGAGATGGCCGGAATCGACGGAACACGGCGGGGGTACGATTTGGGGTAAACTAGAAATTAAGCTAAATAAAGAAGCTAAGGGGTTACCTGGGCGGATGGTGAGACTATGCTGGAGCTGAGGTAGCTCCTGGTCGTGGCCTCAAGGGGTGTCTCGGCCCGAGGCTCGAGCTCCTGCTCTGGGCGGAGCACGGCGGCGCTAAGTCGCCGGATCAGTGGAAACCAGCCCCTCTCCTCGCTGCGACACGGGCAACCGAGATCTGTCACCTCAGGGGCTGCTGTGGAGGTCACGGGACAGAGAATGGGGAACCAAAGATGGAAAGAAAAGGTGGCGGAGCTCGAGATATATATGGGTGCCTACCCGACTAAGGCCGGTCGGGTAGGGCAGCATGGAGCGCGGACCCCGATGCAATCCCCCGGGCGTTGGTCTCGGATGCAAGAAGAAGGATTAGGACCCGGGGTTTGCGCAAATGGCGGGCGGATCAAGCGCGGAAAAAGAGGAGAAAACGGGTCGGGCGCGAGATCCGCTGGAGAAGATGGTCCGCGGAGGGAGTTGACCGGAGGTCAACATCTCCGTGGGCCAATGCGGTGCTGCCACGTGGAGAATGTTTGAAACTCAAAAAAAAGGCAGCAAATGGCCGATTTTCCAAAAACTTAAAACATGAATTATTTTTATTTTATTTTTTTCTATTTTTTGGTGATTTTTAATTAATTTTTGGAAATAAAAATAAAGTATTTACAATATATAGCTATATAGGTATATGTACACTATGTTGGTTTTTGATTTTTGATTTTTAATGATTATTTTTGTACAATTTTATTCCTATTTTATATTTTATTTATTTATAGAATAAAATGAGGAATAAAAGGGTATTTTTATTTGATTTTAATTATTTATATACATAGGTGAAATAAATAGATATATGCAACTATATACATGGCATATATACAATGTATTTTTATGTTTTGAATTTTGTAATTTTTATTTGATTTTTGTTTTGATTCTTTTCATTTTATTTATTTATAATACATAATATAGGATATTTACAAAAAGTTTAGAAAATAATTTTATTTATTTATAAGGTTGAATAAATATGGGAGTATGGTCAATGTACATGGTGAAAAGGATATTTTTGGTCTTTTTGGTTTTTAGCTTTTTGTTTAGTTTTTTTATACTTTATAAATATGTAGAAATATTTACAAACATATTTTTGGGTGAGGAAAATATAATTTTATTTATTTACATAAATATTTACACATGAGCCCCTATCTCCCTCTACTTTGGCTTTTATGCGGTCAGGCCCATGCTGAGCCCTCCCTTGGGCTAGGTTGCTCAATATTTATTCTAAATATTTCCCTCTTTTTCTTTTTCATCTTTATTCTTTTATTTTTGCACAAAAACATGCTAATTATAGATATTTACAAAATGCATGCTTTTGCTAATTATTCCTATTTACAAGTATCTACATGCATTTGCATAGGTTTTTGTAGCTAAAATATAAGAATAAAGAGTGATGAATGGGTATTCATCATCGATCCAATCGCATATGATGCAATCTTCACGCTTCTGTGACATGCTTAAGGTTTTCCCCATAATTTTCAGTTCCAGGGAGCAGAAAAGCTTCACCAAATGGTGCTTAGATGAGGATGGATCGTTCCTCTCTGCCTTGTCCATGTAATCAATCGAAAATCCCTCACCTTCCTATCAAATGGAGTTTCTATCCTTATTATTCTTGGGTTACGGAGGATGAAGGAAGACCAAAAGGCAAAAAATGGAATTGGGGGGTTTATTTATGCACAACATGAAGGACAATTTCGTGAGGGGTTTATAGATCGAAGGGATGTATCTACTATGGGGGCTAGAGGTTGAGCGTAGTAGAGGGATGATAGATGGAGATGTTTCATGGAGGTCAATGGTCGAATGGGGGTGTGTGTGATATGTGAGAAAATGTCAAAAAGAGGGAGACACGAGGCCCTATCATGCTAGGCGTGGAGGATGTACATTTGACCGCATGGTCAACAAAAGACAGGCCACTATTGGTCCATGCAGGCATAATACGTGACAAAACCAAAAATAGAATGAAGAATAAATAGAAATAAAATAGCTACATATTTTATTAACAAAAGTCAAAACATCAAAAATGTTTCGTATTTTATGTGATATTTTATAAGTATTTGTATTTATTTTACAAGCTCATTTATTAGGTACTAATTTTTATAAGTAGATATACAAGTATAAAAACATGTATTTTAGGTACTTTATTTTTATTTTATATTATTAATTTTATATTAAAAGTACATATTTTATATATTTATAATATATTTAAATACTTATCTATATACTTTTATTATTGTTTCCTGATTTTATTTGTACATCCATATAAATATGTGTATATATTATATAGATATAGTATACCTATATATTTTAATACATTATTTATTGTAGTGTATTTTCAATGCTTTTATTTTGTGTTTATATTTTTAATATATTTCAAATAATATTTACAAGTATTTAAAAATAAAAAAATAATAAAAATATAAAGAATAAATGTAGTGAATAAAATATACATGTATATAGTACAATGGGATCCCAGAAAGCCTACTTTCGCATCTTAACTCCATTTTTAATGAATCTGCCTTCTTAGATAGATAATTTAATTCTAAGAACAATAAAGGTAAGTTTGATGAATTTTGAGTTTGTATGGAGAAGATATTGGTATGCAAAGTTCTGTTTGTGGTTTTTTTCATCACTATGTCCCAGTCAAACTGTGTACTAATTTTATGTGCAATTATTTTGTATTTTTCTATGTATTTTTATGTACAATTTTCATGTTGAGGGTACTATTATTTGAGGTGTGTATAATGAAAAATAATTTTCGATAATAATAACCATTTATTGATGAAATAAATTAGGGTTTGGGTGTATTTTCTATACATTTTTGGCCCTACCTCCCCCTACTTTATTCATGGTTGACCAAGTTAATATTGACTTGGTCTTGGGGTCTAGGGTCATTCAGTATCTTTGATATTTCATTTCTTTTTATTTTCTTTCCTTCAGTCTTTTATTTTGAAATTAAATACATGTATTTATATAGTATTTATAGGTCAATTATTGAGAGTTATTTTGTACAATTTAATGTTATTTACATGCATTTAACTAGGAATTTAATGCCAAAATGAAAGAATAAAGGTTATGAAATGGAGATTCATCACCTGTTATGCTCTAGATGGAGCCTTGAAGCTCCTGAACCTACTCAAAACAATCTAGGGTTCGTGAGGGTCTCTCTCGACTCACAAAAAAGGGTAAAACATACTGAAATCATGAAGGGAATGAGTCTCCAGCATTGGGTAGCTGATGGAGACTTGATTCGCCAATCTGTGCAAGATTGTGTTGAGCTGATGGGTCGATTAGATGGACAATATCAAGGAATGAGATGAGGTGTATATGGGGTTGAGATACTGACAGAAACGATCGGAACAGAGGTCAGAGCCTAGTTCTCCAATATACTATGATTTTTAGATTTGTTTTTGGCTATTTTGACTGAAATCCAAAGAAATAAAAGGTGCAGGTATACTAAGAATCGAAATGCGAAGCTAAATAGGATAAGATAGAATGCTCACCTGGTCGGAGAACCTGGGAGCTGAATAACCAATGGAAATGTTCCGGTGATGGGATGAATCTTATCCAACTCTTTCTCCTCAGCTTAGATTGATGAGGAACCTCTCTATCACAAGAGCTCTCCCTCTAGGTCAAAATCCAAGGATTATGGTGGATTGAACAGATTGAAAAATCAAAAAATGGGAGAAGAGGTTATATAGTATTCACTGGAGATGCCCTCTTCGCTAAGGGATTTTGTGCGATTCGAGGATTAACCGAGGATGCTTACTGACCCGTGCGAAGGTTGCATCTTGGATAAAGGAACTTGTTGAAGAAGTCGGGAGCAGAGGAGGTTTGTATCAATTTACAAAATTTGCGAAGTAGAGGAAAACACAGGCCATGGATCGGTCCAAAGGGGGCCGAGGAGTCAACCTAGGTCAACTCAGGGTGCCTCCTAATTGGTCCACGGGGACCAAGTAATGACATAGGATTGAAATTGGAAATAAAAGGGAAATAAAATAGAAAATGATTTCATTTAAAAAATCTTAAAAAATTAAAGTTATTTCTTAATTTATGTATTATTTTTTATGATTTTTATTTATTTATATCAACTTATTTATTATATGTTAATTTTTACATGTGAATATCGGTATATGTACCTATGTTTTGTGTATTTTATTTTTATTTTATATTTTTTATATTTATTATCATATTACATAATTTATATATTTATAATATTATTTATTATGTATTTACATATTCTTATTTTATTTTTATTTTTTGTTCATATATGTAATTAATTATATGTATGTATTTTATAGGTATAGTGCATCTATATATTACACTCTATTATTTATTTTGAGTATATTTTAATAGTTTTCATTTATATTTATATTCTTAGTATGTTTAAAATAGTATATAGAGTTTTTTAAAATTATATAAAGGGTGGCAATATTATGTATAGATACATGGTAAAAAGTACCCTTGAAAGCCAAATTTTACATCTCGACTCCATTTTGAATGAAATCACCTTCATTAGATAGATAATTTAGTTTGCAATACAATGGAAGTGAGTTTAATAAATTTTGGAGATATTGATATGTGAAGTTCTGTTTGCTGCTTTTTTATGTGTGTACCAATTACACTATGCATGATTTTTATTAGTTATTATTTTTGTATTTTTCTATAGATTATGAGGTACTTGTTTCATGTTGAAGACATCTTTATTTCATGTGTGTATGAGAGTGTATAAAATAGTGTAAAAATAGGGTACATATAGTTTGTTGAACACCTAGGGCTTCTAGGGTTCTGTGTATTTGTTTGTATTATTTTACCCTTATCTTCCCTACTTTATACCTTGTCGACCTAGTCAATATTGATTTGGTCTCGGTGTTTAGGGGCAGTTAGCATTTACAATACTTCCTTTATTTTTCCTTATCTTTGTTCTTTTATTTTAGATTAAAATACATGTATTTATGTACTATTTACAGATAATAACTAGTGTGTTAATTTGTACAAGATAGATGTATTTACATGTATATATCTATGGATTTAAAGATAAAATAAAAGAATAAAGGTGAATGAATGTGTATTCATCACACACCCATTAGTTCTTCTGTAATTACATCCATCTCCCTCTATTGTATAATAATAAATAATACACATATAAATTTGTATAAAATCAAATAAAAATATAAAATATAAAAGTACTTACTAATACATAAATACATACTTTATACAATATAAAAAGTATTTTGAAAAACCAACAATCATTTTTTATTTTTCATGAATCGAAACACAATATAGAAATACATACAATCTTTCAAAAAACATTAAACAAACAAATAAAACATCAAAAATTCCACAGAATTACATTAGCTATATTTTACAATATTATAAACAACAAACCAAAAAACAAAATTGATATTAAAACCCTTAAAAATCAAATATACATAATACCTTATTTTAAATGTATTTTCTGATTCTTTGCAGTAAAAAATCAAAAGTTTTACTTAATATTTTCTATTTTAAAATCCAAAATACCTCACAATATTAATTTTAAACATTTTTTCACATGAAATACTATTTAAAACCCAAACAAATCATAAAGATTACCTAAAAATAGCAAAATAAATCATAAAATATAAAAAATATTAAAATAACAAAAATCAAATATAAAATATAAAATGCATACCTATACTTTTTTATATAATATATAAAAACAACTTAAAAATAATACAAAACATTAAAATAAACTAAAAATTTTAAAACTTTTTAAAAATCATTGAAAGTTCATAAAAACCCTAACCCTTAGTCCACTCTTCTTATTCCACCTTGGTTTCCACAATTTACCTCTATGAGTTTGACACTTTCGTACTTACCACTTACACACAAGTTTAGGAATCTAAATAATAAAAACAAATCTTTTTCTAGCTGACTCCCAGCCTACACAATGGTTGTTCTATCGTTTTAGAGCAGCATATCGTATGTGTTCATCATTTGGACATCAACCCTTGTCATTTTCCAGCACACTTTGAATGACATCATTGGAAATGTAATTTGCCCAAACCATTTGTTTCTCACCAGCACACAGAGAGCAGCCACATTCGACTCCCATTTGGTGCCCTATTTTGCTGCTGCTACTTATTGTGTTGGAGGGGATTTAGGGCTGCAAGCATTCCCATCTTCCTCTCCTCCTTTCTCCCCTGGACGAGTCACATAATGTTGCTAGAGATCTTTCCATGGAGACACGAATAGGAACTGCAACGAGCTTGGTTTGGAGGCCACATTTGGGTGGCATTTCTCCATCTTCTCTCTCTTTCATTTGTGTTGGTGTGGTTCTTGGTTGATAAACCTTTTGGAGAAGATTTTAGCTTTGTATAGCCTCTAGGGAGAACACTTTGCTCACCATATCTAGTGGAGAAGTTTGATCTAGTCGAATCATCACAGTGGTTTTTCACCCTCTCATTTTGGGGATTTCCATTTTACAATCCCTCGTGCATTTTGTGGTTGTGATTGTGGTTATTGTTTGATTGCTCATGGTTTACCGTTTCATTTGATTTTATTAATCGACCAAGTGCTCAATTCGATACGCTTCCTCATCATTTGTGGGATTGCTTGTTCCCAACATACCGTGAGGGCGGTCGTTGCATGTGAAGGGAAGTTGTTGCGTCGAGGGAGATGCATGGGACAACTGGCCACCATGAGGGTGGTTGTTTCCAAAGAAGTTAACACTATAAGCTTCTTAAATCGAAATATGTACTTTATCTTATTTAGATCTTGTTGAGCGCATCAAATTGCATGAAGTTAAAATGAAAATTTATTGTGTGTTCGTTTGTTTTTCTATTCGTACTTGGGGTTATAAGTGATTATTTGAAGGTTAGAAAAAACCCACCTAATTAAGACAATGTCTTAGGAAAGCATGCATATATTATTCATATATACAGCTATAAGTTTTGAGTCTAAGAAAAACCAATATATTAAGCGGCAAAATTTCCTTTATTTCATAATATAAATATCTCAATTGGTAAATTTAAAAAAAAAAGACTCAACTACACCTCAATTCCAATTAGGGCATCATTTTTAAATTGTAACAAAAAGAGACATGATTTTATGTTTTTGTCTCAAATACATGCCTTAATAATCTTCAGCAACCGTTATATGTCAATGCTAAATCTTTAAGTTGGAAGTTCAGACATATTTGTTACAATTGAAAAATGAGATCTTAATTAAGAATCGAGGTATAGTTGGGGTGCTTATGCAAATAAAAGTCGAAATGCAAAAAATCACATGCCTAAATTATTACAAGAAGTAATCAAGCCTCTAATGTCAGTATCATGAATCAAGCACAAGAAAAGGAAGAAATTTTGGACAGCATGGAATCGTAGAGAGTCAAAATAGAACAGTCTAATTTTATGTTGTCCAAAATATCCAAATGTTGCATTATTCTTCCTTCTATGGTGGTGATTGCATCTCCATGCGAAGCCTTCCTTCTTTCAACATCCGTGAGTCTCTCCTGAAGCTCAACAAGTTGTCTTTCCAAGTCACTCTTCTCTTTCAATAACAAGGCGTGCTCATCTTGTGCAGAAGATAACATCATGTTGGTCTTTGCTAATTCGTCCCGCTCTTCATCAACTTTTGCAGTGTATCTCTCCATATCTTCCTTCAGGGATGGTAAGTTCTGAGTGGTAAGAGATATATCTTCCTTCTTGTGCTTAGTCTTCAGGTTCTCAATCTCTTTCGATGTTCTTAGAATATATTGTACAAGTGAATTCCAATCATCCAGAGGAGCCCGCAGCATCATCAGCGTTTCAGTGAATTTTATGATGATCTCCATCACCTCATTAAAGTGTGCTCCTTTCTTGAGCTTTTCATGAAGAGTCAACGTGTAAAGTTTTATGTGTTGAAGGTTAAGATCCTGTGTGGGTCCGGAGGAGAAATTATATTCAGATGGAATCCCAACATCAAAGATATCTTGTGTCGGAGCTAAATCGGCATGAACTACAGTAATTGATATATCATCTTGGGATTCGGGGAGGTGATCTGGAAATATATGTGCAGGTACTGCATTTGTTTCTTCAGGAGAATCCGCACAAACAAAGAATGGGACTGCTGAAATATCATAAGTAGGAGATTCTTGTTGAGAGAATTCATTGTCCTCATCAGGTTCGTGCAATGTCATGTTCTTGTGTAGCATATTGTATATGGACTCTCCAAACTGCAGGTATCTAATCACCTCTCGCATTGAAAGACGTGACTGCCTATCTGGATGAGCACAATGAAGGCCAGCCAGAAGTAGTCGCTCCATCTCCAATTTATCAAAGGGTCGGTTGAATCTTTTTCCGAGAACATCAAAAACCTTTCTACTTGTGTACATTTGCAGCACCCATTCTCTCAGCGATTTCTTTTGATTCGCGTCTGATTCATTTGCAGTCGAGGGAATCGATTGTGTAGCTTCATCCCAGTCGACGAGGAGATCCAATCCAGTTGCTATCTGGAGGAGGACGATGCCGAAGCTATAAACATCTGATGCTTTGGTATATAGACGCGTCTTTACGTACATGGGATCCACGTAGACTGGTGTTGCCACTAACGAAGTCTCTACTTTGCCCTCATCGTCATGATCCCGGAATTTAGCGTGTTCAAAGGAGAAAAGCTTTGCGTTGAAATCATAGTCCAGTAGGATATTCTGAGGGTTAATATTACCGTGCAAAACGCAGCGGCCGCATTCCTCGTGGATGTAAAGAATAGCGGATGCGATATTGAGAGACATCTGATACCGTACTGCCCAAGGTAGTGATAGGTTCTTTGAATCAAGGTGAGATGCAAGAGTGCCGTTGGGCATAGACTCGTAAACAAGTCGAACCACGTCATGTTCGGAGCACAACCCAATGCATCTCACTATATTTCGGTGTCTGAACATGGAAATGGCTCGAAGCTCTGTTTCGACATGCTCTGGCCTATGTGATGCGATATAGCGCTTCACGATTACGTTCTCGCCGCTCCATAAGTACCCTCTGTAGAGATGGTATAGTCCATCGGCTTGAAGTCGGCTATAATTACCGAAGGCATCAGTCTCCAAATGGAGTTCGTCGAGGGAAAACCACTTCAGGTTTCCGAGATTCAGTAGCTCCTCCTGAAATTCGTCATGGATTCTTCTTCCCGTCTGGTCAACTAGCCCCGTCTTCCTTTCCCATAGCTTAAAATTAAATATTCTGCCTCTCTTCTTTTCAGCTTTTTTGCCGGGAGATGACGATGAGCTGCCTCCGTCATCTCCGCGGCCACCCGAGCTGCCAGTAGAACTCGAAAGGCTGCTACTATCTCGAGAGAGTGATCTTCCAGAATAGGAATCTGCACTGAGTGAGCAAGAGACGCTGCAACAACGATGTTGGAATTCGTGCTATGCTCAAAACTACACAGGGACGAGATTCATCAATTGATGATATAATAAAAAACCTAAAATAGGGTTACCTCATGGGCATGCTTTGAGAGCGTATCTCCTCAATTTCGCAACAAGGATCGGGGTAAACATGGCCGCCTTCCCTTTTATCCATTGATGCGTTTCCTGGTGGCGGACGCGTCATGATCTCTGCTACATCCAGGAGTGCATGTCAATATATGCCCCTACTAAGGAAAAATGTCTCAAGTTCATTACGTGCACTTGGTCGACGAATTAATTACATGCCTTGTCTCCGATGTTTATCTATTAGCCATCGAAAGTTTCGAACAGCACCGTGAATTCTCTTAAATTAATTTTATTTCTTCTACTGATCCGTGTGGATCATCTTTGGATTTTTGATAAAGAAGCAACAAAAAGGAAGAAGATTGTTTTGATGGGTACCTTCTCGGACAATCGCAAGCGCAAATGTTGGCCTTCTGTTTGGTGGTCTCCGTTTCTTATGATTAGTTCACCATTAGGCTCTGAAACTCGATTTCTCGATGATCTGATCGTTAATATATCCCTGGGATGGAGAAGAACGTATGTCGTGGGCGGCACATATGTCCAACGTACCAACTAAAGTTCTCCATCGTTTCCCGAATATACTATTTATTAACCTTACTCTCTAGGCGGATTAAAAAAATGTAGAATGGGTAGGACTTTAAGCACGATATAAAGGAATCAACCATCATAATAAAAATATTAATTCATGAGTTACCTTCTTTTATCACAAATCAGAAAAACATCATGACAGAGATATGATAAAGAAAAATGACAGTGCCTTCTTTTCTCCTTCCCTTCCCCAAACATTAAGACTCTCTCATATGGTGAAGAATTTTGATAGAGTTTTACTCCAACTCTTGATTAGGTGTTTTGTTTAATGAGCAATCGTGTCTCTTTTATTTTTTTGAGAGAAAAGAGAGTGAAATTCTGAGCTGGGACTCACTGCAAGAAGCATTTATATTAAGAAATGATAAAGAGATACATTATCTTGTGGACCGGAACTGATAAAGGGAAAGACAGTAAGCGATTACATTTTCTGAACAGAACCCTTCATTTTTAAAATTAGATGATTTCTTCCTCCCCAGATGGCTCAAGGAGCTGCAAATGGTAGAGCATAGTCGTCTGTCGAGTTTCTCCCTACCGACTTTATTGACCTTCAAAAATCGATCGAACCTCCGTGCAAGATCCACGATGCCCCCAACTCCTTCCAAACCTGCTCCGAAAAAAGACAGGTAAAAAATAAATGTTCCGCATCCTCTATATGTGCACCACATCTATCACACTGGATATCTGGAGTTCCAAACAACATGCCCCTTCTTGCTTTGTCACATAATCTACCCCTTCCAAGGCACCACAGAAAGACCTTCATTCTACATGGGATCTTGCTTGCTCAAATTATCTTCAAATCTTGCTTCAGGTCTAGGTCCATATCATCTGTGCTCCCTCTGAATACTATGTATGCCTTCTTTGCCGAAAATCTTTCCCCCTCCACACAAAATGATCCCTACCCTGAGAGATACAACTAGAAGAGGGCAGCTCGGACTGTAATCAACTCAAGTCTTCCAATCTTCGGTCCGAAAGCCGAGACAAAAAATGAGGGACCCACGAACTAGAACCACCAATATCAGCCACAGAACACTCCCTATTTGCTGTCATAGCAAATAACTTGGGAACCTATTGCATAGTATCCCTTCTCCCGTTCAGTTGTCCTGCCAACACCGAAAGACATCCCCAGCCCCTACCTTCGGCGTCATTCTTGACCTTAGCTGAGGTAAAATATCACGTACACCACTCCAAAGAGAAGATTCAAACCACATTCTTCCTGCCTCAAGGGAGCCCTTGACGACATAAATGTACGTTAGAGCTTGATAGCCAATCTATATGTGTTACCCCAAATTTGCACCACCCACTTAACCAAAAGTGCTTTATCCATACAGCTCACATCCCGAATTCCCAGGCCTCCTTCGCTTCTCTTCCTCGTGAGCTCCTCCCAACCCACCAGATGTCATTGCCTCTATCTTCTTCCTGACCCCTGTTGGCATCAGCCGTGTAGATAAGAAGAAGATAGGAATCGCCGATAACAAATGCTTTAGGAGAATCAACTTCCCACCCTTAGATAGGGTAACTACCTTCCAGCCCACCAGTTTCTACTCAAATCGCCTGAGGACCATGTCCCATTCCGCTTTTATGAGCTTGCCCGTCATTAAAGGTAGCCCAAGGTAAGAGATGGGTAGCTTACCTAAGGGGCATCCCAAAAGCACGACCCATGTGCTACTCTCATCCTCATCCATCCCAAACTTAATCACCACTGACTTATTTCTATTGATTTTGAGATCAGAAATGCTACTGAAGATATCCACGAGCTACCTCGTCTTTCTGTGTGTTTCATCTGTGCTGCTGAGGAAAATCACTGTTTTGTCTTCATATTGCAAAAGTGGAACCAAAATGGAACCTACACGGAACCCCTTACACCACCCTCCGTAGACCGCTCTCCTTAACATCACTACTAAAGCTTTCGCCACCAAAATAAAAAGCATCAGTGCTAATGGGAAACTCTGCCGCACACCCCTTTGTGACTGAAAAAACCCCCTTCTAGCCTTCCATTCACCAGAACTGCATAGGACGAGGTCGTGACACACCTCTTCATCCAGGCAATCCAGAGTTCAATGAAGTCATGCCTCCGAAGCGACGCCCACAAGAAATTCCAGTCCATGTAGTCGTATGCTTTTTTGAAGTCAATCTTCATATCATTCCCTTCTTCAAATCTCAGATGCCATAACAAGCCCATCTGCCATCTGTCGAACATGGATAAAAGCAGTCTGATTCTGCAGAATTACATTATCTAGCACCTACCTCAATCTATTTGCCGGCACCTTGTCCACAATCAAATAGGTCGCATTAGACAATGCAATCGGCCTATAATCTACCACTCGTAACAGGTGCTCCTTCTTGGGAAGGAGGAAGAACAGTGCCTGATTAACCTTCTCGAAGCCCCTTTTGCCATCTCTGAACTCATTGATTACTACCAGAATGTCTTCCTTCTGCAAGTCCCAAAACTCCCTATAGAACAAGACCGGAAAGCTGTCAGGACCTGGTGCCCCATCTGCGTTTAATCCCCACACCGCGCTTTTGACCTCCTCCTCAACAAAAGGCTCCTCAAGTCCAAGCGCTTGCTCCTACGACAAGGACTCCACTTCTGCTCCACGCCACCCCCATCCCTCACTGTGCTATCTCCTCGACATCTCCATAAAATATGTCCTGAGAGCTCGCCCAAGCATAACATTCCTCACCACCCTTTCCCACCTCACTTCAAGACTCTGTATAAAATTCCTCCTCCTTCTGTTGGAATCCATCAAATGAAAGAACCTCGTTTTCGCATCCCCATCTCGCAACCACTTCTACTTGGATCTTTGCCTCCATTCCACTTCCGCCTTCATGTCCTCCAGAAGCAACTCTTCTAGTAGCCTTGCCTGCTCCAGCATCTCATCTTGGTCCAGGCCCCTCTGGTCATCTAGCCCATCCAGTCGGACTACTCCTTATTGAGCCTCG
This sequence comes from Ottelia alismoides, assembly GCA_037367405.1. NCBI lineage: Eukaryota > Viridiplantae > Streptophyta > Magnoliopsida > Alismatales > Hydrocharitaceae > Ottelia > Ottelia alismoides. Next base: position 525,109 of record JAZKJV010000200.1, on the reverse strand, counting down.
CGTCTTCGCTCCATCCATTGCACCCTCACCCCACGCCCGAAATCAAGCAAGAAATTCTTCAGCACCACCATTTTGGCTGCTAGACGTGCCACCACCGCCCCCTCAACCTGCCACCCCCTCCAACATGCAACCACCTCCTCCTTGAACCCTTCCAGCATCCACGCCCGCTCAAATCTGAAGAATGACCTGGGCCGCTGCTACTCCCCTGAAGACCAGAGGATCGGAGTGTGGTCCGAGTGGGCATGAGGCAGTGACCATACTCGAAAGGGGGAAAAACTCCACTCCCTCAGGCGAGAGAAGAAATCCATCCAATCATGATCTTGACCTAACATTATGCCAAGTGTAGGCACATCTTTCCGCATCGATAATTGTGAGGCCCAAGGCGTGTACCTGGTTCCTGAATTCTTCCGACCCCTCATTGCATCCACCCCCCTCAACGACCTATTATCTGGCAACAAAGTCACATTTAGGTCACCCACCAATGAACCAAATGTCCTCTTCTCTGCATGCTCCCACCTCGGAGAGATCCAAAGCCAAGTAACTCGGCACCGAACCCCTAGGTCCATACACATTAGTCACAGTAAAAATGACCGCGTCCTCCTTCCGCCTCAGATACATCGATAGCGAGAACAAGGATCTCATCTCCACCAGATTCTCATGTTCATGTCTCTTCTACCCGATTAGAAGCCCACCAGCCTCAACCTCTGTGAAGTCAAAAGATGAGCCACCTCCCAAGTCTCTCCACTCCTCCCCAACCCTCAAAACCTTTGTCTCCTTCAAAGGCACAATATCCACTCAAGCATCACTTATCAGATTCTTGACTCCTAGCCATTTCTCGGATGGCCCAACCCCCTTGCATTCCAAGAAAGCATCTTCATGAGGGAACATGTTTTGCCTTGACACGCAGGGCGGTACCATGCCCAAGATTTCCGTGAAATTTCTATCAAGAAGGTTGAAGAAGCTAGGTCTCCCAATAGGCGACCACGATCCTTCCTCCATAGCAATAGAACACGCTCCTTCAGCTCACCCCAAGCTCCGGCCTGACTCCACCATCAACCTCCTCTTCCCCTTCTTCTTCCAAACCTAGGTCTTCCGCTTAAAGCACCAGCCAACTTGCCCCCCCCCCACCCCCCACACCCCCACATACACACTCTTTGGACCTCCCTCAGGCCCCTACAGCCCTCCTCCATCCCCTTTACCACCCTTCCCTCCCCTTCCATTCCATCTCCTGCCCCTTCCAAACCTCCCCCAGCCAGACCTTGTGGTTGCATGACCATCTACGTGGTCTCACCCACCTCCTCGAGCACCCCCCCCCCCAATCCAATAGAGTCGCCACCCTCCTCTGTAGCAACAGACCCCCTACCGCCGAGACCTCCACGCCGGCGAGCCTCCCCTCCTTTTCCCCACACCAGAGACCAACAGAGACCAGATCCATGTACACATTCCAGATTCCCCCGTAATAGAGCCACCACCCTCTTTTTCCTTGCAAAGGAGACGAACAGCAACATTGGGCCCCCCCGGTGACTTCCTCGCATCACGCAGATCCATGCACATATTCTAAATTTGGAACCATAACATCATCCACCACAGATGTCTGTCGGAGGTCCACCAATAGGTCTATCCGGGCTTCTTGCTCCGACTCTCCACAAGATCCATGACCCGGATCTGCTTCGCCTTCAACCCCGGGATCCGGATCCTGAGGACTTGATCCTCCTTCACGGGCTTCGTCCCCCAAATGGGTCTGGCTCCTCGACCGCTCCGGCTCCACTGATGCTAACGGCACCCAACCTGTTTCCAACCAACCACTCATGGAAGGGGCCCTCGGCTCTGCACGATGTGCTACGTCTTGCATCCTTCCATCTTCATGAATCATCGTAGGCCGCCATAACTGCCTCGAAATTACTGCCCCAAAAGAAATCGCGGCAATCCTGTGATTATGTGTATCCGTCGTGTGTGATTGTTGTAGACGAGGAGTCGGGATTCACCGCATCGTGTGGGATTGACCGTGAAAGGTCAATGGACGGGGAAAGAATGGGATTTGCCATAGTCATTGTCGTGAGCCGTGGAGGCCCAGCCGACATGCCACGCACACCCCCCCCCCCCCGCTGTCGCCGCGATGCATAGGTGAACCTCCTCCATCGAATCCGTCGACGAGACCTCCAACTGCAGTCGTCACCCCTCCACGCACACCGTCCACCAGTCCATCATCCGTGGGTGAAGTCGACGTACCCAAATCAGCGAATCTGCAGCCTCCCCTTGTGAAATTCCAGTGGTAGCCTTGCCTTCCACCTTCGCAATCCCTCCCAACAACTGTCGCACTCGAAGCAGGCTCTGCCAAAGAAGCGGAATCCCCTTCACCTTTACTAGATTCAGACTCTTCTGCGATAGTAAACCATCATCCACACGTATGCATCTCCACTTGAGCAACAACCTCCCCGATGATGACAGAGATAGTAGCGCATCTGCCTTACCTTCGGCCAAACCTCAGACAAGACCTCTCTAAGGCGACAAGGCAGCCAGATTCCCTTTGAAGCCCCCCTCTGTAACTAATCCCATGTCAAAGGTCCCCTTGAATAGGGCTCCCCGACCTCCGCCTTCCCCCACCAAGTCTTGTGGTGCCTCCGTAGAAACATTTGCCACCGGCCCCGACTGACCTCCTGCTTGACAGTTACTGCTTCGATGCGCGAAGACCAGGCATTTGAAACATCGGATAGGATCTCTACATTGCCTCACCCAATGACCAAGCAAGATACGTCGATAGCACCCCCGGTCGAACGGAAGAGTCCTCCCCATGTTGTGATGAAGATCACGAGGAGCTCCATGAGGAGCGAGGCTCCCACCCTCCCTCCTTGTGCGCAACCGCCTTTGCACCTCAACTCACCCCTCCTCGCCCTCTCTACTCATCTCATCGATCAACCATGTCTCTTTTATAGTGGTCGACTTGGAGGCTTTAATAGGACAACAAACCCTACTGTAACCGACTCCTAATAACTCACTAACCATAAACATGGGCCAATGTAATTCAGTTACGTTTTATTCATTGACTTGGTAAAACTCATATTAATTATCTCATCAATGGTTCATATGGACCACATACGAGATTAATTCCAACATTGTCCTACTTGGTTCTGATCCATATGATCCTTAATGACAAGATAATAATCTAAAGCACGTCTTTTCATGAGTTTTCTATAATATCAATAAATCATAAACCTTAATTAAACTAAATTAATATGATTGTGGCGATCACACATCAAACAACTTGACATGATCCCCTCCATGTATCAATATCAATTCAATCGAATCATCTGTAATTTAGAAGAATAATATCTCCTACTTTAATTTCATGGTTATGTTATCTATTTGTGACCATACATACATAATATAACAATGAAATGATTCGGAAGTACAAAATAAATGAGCTTGTCATAATCATAATGAGCGCCAAATAAAATGTACTAACTAATATTTCATAACAAGGACTTCTTTAAAACACTCATTCTAATGGCATGCTTAGAAAAATCTTAGGTGTTAAAAAATTAGTCTACGGAACCACGATCATTAAATTAGTACAGATGTACTATATTGACACTCTTTGATTCTGAACTTCCTCCTTTATTGATAAATACTTCAATTCCATGTGCTTTGAACCTTTAGAGTGCTTATCATTCTTTGAAAAGAAGATGGTTGCGGCATTATTACAATAAAGTTTCAGTAGTTTGGCAATGTTCTCGACAATTCCAAGTCCTAATATAAAATTTCGCAGACACAATCCTTGAACTGTAGCCTCAAAGCACGCCTACGAATACGACGTCCATAGTGGAAGCAACAATGGTAAACTGCTTCGCACTTTTCCATGATACAACTCCTATAGCGAGTAGAAATATAAATCAAAGATTGTCTTTATTGTGCTGATACATTTCTCAAAATTTGAATATGAATATCCAATAATCTCAGGATTATTGGATCGTATATACATGAGCATATGATCTTTGGTGTCTTGTAGATGCCTGAGAACTTTCTTTGTAGCTTTCTAGTGGTCCATACCATGATTACTTTAATAGCGAACCAACATGTCAGTGGCAAAACTAACATCAGGTCTAGTACATGTATGAGCATGCATGATACTTCCAATCACTGATGCATAAGGAATCCCCTTCATTTTAATACATTCTAATTCATTCTTTGGACATTGATCCAAATTGAATATTTCCCCTTTCTGAATAGGAATCATCCCTACTGAGCACTTGTCCATCTTGAATCTCTTCTTCTCAATATATACCTTATAAGACAATTATATCAGTCCTTGTGATCTAGCACGGAATATTTCTATTCCAATCACATAGGATACCTCACCCATATCTTTCTTTTCAAAGTTCTTGGAAAGATATTTCCTTTTTTAATGCAATAAACCTAAATCATTCGCAGCCAACAATATGTCATCAACATATATGACTAATATAATAAACTTGCTCCTACTGACCTTCATTTAGATACGCCTATCTATAATGTTTTCTACAAAATCATAAGATGTAATGATATTGTTAAACTTGATATTCCATTGGCGGGAAGCTTATTTTAATCCATATATTGACTTATTAAATTTATATAGTTATCCTAAAACCTTCCTGTTGGTCCATATAAACATCTTCATCAAACTATCCATTTAGAAACTCTATCTTTACATCCATTTGGTGAAGCTCCATATCATAATGACACCAAAGCTAAAATGATTTTAAGGAGTCCTTCTTTGAAACTAGAGAAAATGTCTCTTTATAATCGATGCCATCATTTTTAGTAAAGCCCATTGCAATAATTCTAGATTTATATCTTTCGATGTTAACTTTAGAGTCACGCTTGGTCTTAAAGACCCATTGATGAACACAAAAATTGGAAGTGTATAACGAGCGGTCTTGGAGGGCATGTAGTGTCTGACAAGTTCGATCCGGCAATCATGTATCGACGCCTCTCTCTGCTCTCAACACCCAACTCGAGCATGTTAATCAACAATCACCCACAAAATAATTGCACAATAAATATAAGTGAGATAAATTTATTATATCCTACAAAATAGTATGTATAGTACGCAACTGTATGGGTCAAACCATAAAGGAGCACCGGGGATACCCACAAAAATTAACAATCAAAAAGGAAAATCAACAACTATTTTTGTGTCTTTATAAGGTTTTTCTAATTTTTTTAGCTTTCTAATATTTTACATATTTTCATATTTTAATTATAATTTTTTGTGTTTTTTATAATTTTATAATTTTTAATTTGTTTTATATTTTTTATTTTTAATCTTCTTTCTAATATATCATAAATATATCTATAAGTGTATATATGTAATATATGTAATAATAACTATATAAGATATAAAGAAATAATATATATAAATCATAAAAATACCCTTAGGTATAGTTTTTTTTATTTTTAAGGGTTTTTGAATATTTTTTGAGATTTACAAATATTAATAATAATTATAGGGAATATATAGTAGTAATATATAAGCAATATATAGTACTCTATTTATAAATGCAACTATATATAGTCAAAAATTGCAAAATAAAATATTTTTTGTATTTTAATGTTTTTCTCTATTTTTGTAATTTTCTTATAATTTTTCTAGTTTTTGCTTTTTTATTTGATTAAAAAATTAAAATAGGGAATTATAATACTAGGCTAGATTATTTTGAAATTTAAAAATAGATAAATACCTCAAAATTTTCCAAAACTATATTAATATATAAAATATAATATTGAAAATTTCAAAAAATGAAAACTAATATTTTTTTATACTAAAATTTTTTAATGATTTTTATAATTTTTAGTACTTTCAATATTTAGTGTTTTTTCTTTTGAATTTTTAGTGATTTTTTATATGGAGTTGCAAAATACAATAATAAAGATACTCTAATTTTTTGGAATTTTTAAATCATTTTTATAATTTTTATATATTTTTAAATGCAAATAAGAGAAAGTGCATTGTTTTTATATTTTGAAAAAAGGAAAATACATTTGATGGGCTCAAGAAAATTATGTGTGGTTTAAAATAGTCCCAAGAGTTTAAAATAAATTTCCTAAAAATTGTAGATATAAAATACTATTTTAATAATGCAAATACAAGAAATAAAATTAATTATTCTAGCAGGGAGCTATTTGCAATTAAAGTAAAACTTCAATGCATTCTAGAACACTTTACAATATTCTAGAACACTTTACAGAAGTCCAAGGGCATACATGCAAATATCCTTGAACTCAATAAATAACATGTTGGAAGGGGTATATTTGCAATATCCAAAAAGTTACAGGGCCTATTTGAATTTTTTCCAAAAATATAACACTGAAATATAAAATCCGTGAACTAAATAATAACACAAACTCGTAGGGGGTCATTGTAAAATGTCCAACCCCCTTACGTATATGTGCACATGAGGTGACATGGACTAGACCTAAATAGAAATAAAATAATACTAGGGTTTTTATGTAAATATTACAAAAAGTTCTGAACTGCAAATGAAAGTTTATGGACTAAAATTAAAATACAAAATGCATGGGGGAAAGGATGCAAAATATCCCTCGCGCACCGATCAATAGTTGAGGATGCTTCACTTGCCACGAGACACCTCCTAGATGAGTGATGATAGTTCTTGGATGAACGGACTGAATTAGATCCCGCTGATGGATCAGACGACTGATGGCACCATCATCCAACGACAGCTATATCACCTAGGGTCAGCTCTTGATCAAACGACGATGGAGGGATTTGGAAGAATATTCCAAGAACAGCCCGCCGTTGAGCTTCAATTTGTCCTCCAGCATGACTTCGGTCACTGATCTTCACACGAACAGGTCCAGGAGCATCCTAGGAACCTTTTGTGTCAGCTGGATACCTCAAAGAGGCCTAGGAGGTTCTCGGGGTCTCGGTCTGGTCCTACGAGGTGGAGTTTGTTTCTGAATTCAAAATCACCCCTATCAAAGTCTTCGATGCTCCAAACCTGTAGGGTTATTTGGTACAAAAAAATCACAGGCTTGGGCATCTTTTGGGAGCCAAAATGGGTGGAGATGGAATGAGGCAGAGATGCTCCGACGAATAGCGGAGGACAAGCACAGATCGCTCAGATATGTGTGAAATCTGAGGGGGAGACGAGCTGGAACCAAAGAACGCGAAGATGGCAAGCTGATGAGGTGGTCTGTAGGTCGATAATAAGGCTAAGATGGTGAGAAATGGTTGTCAGAGCTCGAAGCTCTAGTGAAGTTGAAATTTGAATTTCATGAAATACCAGACGAAATTACATGAAACTAAAACCCTACCTATGTTACTGCTAATGCTAAGAATGGAAAAACCAAGAAAAAATGGAGCTCACAAGCTTGAGGATAGAAAGCACAATGGCTCCGCCAGAAGGTTTCCAGTGAGGGCTTGGATCGCTTCCCGTGCTCCTTTCGCGTACTGTAGATCGACAAGAAGCTCCCTATCACCGAGCTCGACCCGTCTGCCTATGGATATGGGGGTTTATAGGCTCGAAAAAGGATCATGTTTGAAATGGAGCTCAGCCAAGGTTATTTGTATTGGGCGATGTTTGACCAAGGATGTGGCTCGAATCGAGGCTGCAAAGATTGAAGAATCACTTATGCATGAAAGAGCATAGATCAAGGAGCAACTTTTATGAAGAAATCGAGTCGCATTGGGCAATGAATCAGGGGGGAAATTCGGGGAAGAAGGGGGTGTAGTGCTTGATAGAAGTAGATCGAGGGAGGCAGGAGGGTTGACCGAGGTCAACAAGGACCTATCTCCCATGGGTCCACATAGGACACTAGACGACAAGAAATAAAAGAATTAATAAATAGAAAGAAACTAATAAATGAATTAATTAAATGAACTAAAAGATAAAATATATTTATTATTTTATGTAGTATTTTATTATGATTTTTATTTATTTTTATAAGTTAATTTATGGTGTGTTAATTTTTACATGTATAATTATATGTATATTTACATATATATTATGTATTTTAATTTTTTTATGTTTTATATTTTATTATTTTATAAACATAATTTAATACTTATAAGTTATTTAAATACACATGTACATATTTTTATTTTATTTTTCTAAAGTTATTTATTTACTTAAACATATAGGTATATGTATAATATAAGTATAATATAGGCGGTTTTACCTATATATTAAAGTATAGTATTTTGTTTGATTTTATTTTTGATGGTTTTATATTATTTTTATTGTGTACATGTATTTTAAATAATATTTACAAATTTATAAGAATATAGGAAAGTGGAAAATATAAGGAATAAATAAATTGATTATTTTATACATGTATATTGCACAATGAGGGACCAAAAGCCAACTTTTACATCTTAATGTCAAATTAAATGAAACCACGTTCATTAAGTAGATAATTTATCTTTATGAACAATAAAGGTGAGCTTGGTGATTTTTGAGTTTGTATGGAGAAGATACAGGTCTGTAAAGTTTTCTTTGTGGCTTTTTATTCTGTGTGTCCTAGGCACACTATGTATTATTTTTTAGTGAAATAAATTTTGTATTTTTTGTATTTTTATGCACAAGTTTTATGTTCAAAGTTTATTGATTTGGGTATTAAAATGAAAAAATAAAATGGGTCCCAAATTGTATTTATTGGGGAATTAAAATTAGGGTTTTAGTGCATTTATTGACCCTTATCTCCCCCAACTTTATTCCTTGTCAACCAAGTCATCATGATGACTAGGTCTTAAGGTCTAGGGTCACTCATTGTCTTTGATACTTCCTTCTTTTTCTTTTCTTTTCATTATTATTTTATTTTGATATTAGATACAGTGTTTTAAACATTTTTTAGATCAATAATTGATTGTTATTTTATACAAATTAATGTTATATGCATGCATTTAACTAGTGATTGAAGGCCAAAATGGAAGAATAAAGGTGATGAAATGGTGATTCATCCCCCTATACTTGTATTTGCTAGTCCCTAGTGAACCCTTATGCCTATAAGTGAAAAAAAGAAAATAATGAAAAGGAAAAAATAAATTGGAACAATTTTCGACTCTTAAACTTATCTTAATAAAAATGAAGTTTGGAGCTCAGTTACGACCTTTGTATTCTTGATTTGTTCATATACGCATCAAGGTTAGGAAATGTGACAAAACATGCCTTAGGTTCCATAATCCTATTATCCAGTTCTATTCATCGTCGTCTGATCAGAACCATCCTTTCAGACGCATTCTCTCACAACCTTGAAATGACATATCCGTGTGTGTCAAATTTTTAGCTCTTCTCAGACAAATCACTAAACTATCAAAGAGTATGCTCCTCTGGTAACTCGTCCTCATGGAGACAAATATTTCCTTCTATGGTCTGGTGCTTCAAGTTTCACAATGAATGAAGGGAGAAGATAGAAGAATGAGAAAAGAAGTGAGAATGGACCAGTGTAGTCTTCATTCCCTTGTGAAGTTCGGTCAGCGTAACTGAGTCTTCACCAAGAAGTAGTCTTTTCTGGAAGCTCCGTATTTTTTGTGGAATTTTTATTGTAGGCTTCTTCTTTGAATTTTCTTTGATGTTGCATTGCTATGCATTCTCGTTTGTGCCTCGACGATATAGAGCCTTGTTGGTCCGCCCATATTTTGAGGTCTTTGAAAAAGTCTCACCAGCAGACCATTCCTCATCTGAATCATTGTCTCAATCATGTCTCCAATCTTTAGATATCATGGCTACCAGAAGAAGTGGGTTGGAGTATCGCTTTCGGTAATCCCCAAGAATATCTCCTGAGCTACCCTTGACGAAGCAGCCTAGCATCGTCCCGACTTAGACTCCAAGATTTTTCGACAATCCATATGGTTTGAGCTAAGTGTTAAGTGTGAGGTTTCTAGTCAAACCACTGTCTCGAGAGTCAGACGGATTATATGAAGGGTTCTAGTTAGACAGAATGTATCGACTCATGAACATAGTCTCATGGAACCTAAAGAATTAAGTCAAGGTGGCCAAAAACATCCCAATCCTTAATGGGTTCCTCTGAAATAAAGTGTATTAAGATCTATACCAAGCTCCAATCTTCAGACTTTATTTCAAACTAGCTAAATTGTCTTGATCATTTTGAAAAATTTAAATGTTATGTACAATGAAAAAAGAATCTTTTTGTGAAGCAATTTTCTTGAACTTTTATGGATTTTTATAAAAGTTTTGCAAATTTTTATGCAGATTTTTTAAAAGATTTTGCATTTTTTATGGGTTGTGAAAATTTTAACATTTTTAGGGATTTTTGAAAAGGGTTAGAGACAGAACTATGTGCAGATATATACATGGGAGTGCATCTATATTTACAAGAGTTAGGGTGTACTTTACACTGGGAATTTAGAAGTTGAATGCTAGTAGTTATTTACAGGATTTATGTACATGTTCTATACAGATTTTATAAAGACTTTTATTTGAGTTGTCATTTATACCATGTTCTCAAAATATTTGATATCATTTTTACAAACATTTTTTAAACTTTTTTTTGCATATAAGTTTACAAAAATTTACAAAATTTGAAAATCAACTTGCAAAAAAATTCAAATAGTATGTAAAGATTTTTCAAAGTATTTATACAACCATTTTCCAAGTCATTTACAAACCCATTTTCAAAAAAAATATTCAAATAAAAGAAAAGAAGTTTGCAAATAAAAGATTTTTCAAAAAGGTATGAAAACATTTTACAAAATATTTTTCAAATGGTTCATATGATTTTTCGATACATTTTCCAACCATTTTTCAAATCATTTTTAACTGGTTTATTACTTGTATTTACAAAGAATTATGTGTATTTTTTAGTTATCCATATTATTGGAATATACGCAAGCTCGAGTCATGGCTTAAGTATATACAACATATATACGACCACCCTATATTTAGCTTGAGCTATGTCCTTATATATCAGAGAGAGAAAAAGGAAAATATAACTCGTACTAGGTACATAAAAGGATATACTTCAATGACTAAATAATAAAAGAATGAGAAGTCGACTGTCTCCCCTATAATTAGAAATAAATAATCCTAAATATGATAGATTGTATACAAGGCAGGGAGGGTTAAGGGTGGGAATTTACAAAATCATCAGCTCAATCTGTCTCCCCATAAACTTAAGGCAAAAATCCCTAAGTATAGATAGAATATCAATAAGTTGGGAGACATGTGAGGGATCAAAGAATGAACAACTCGAGGCACTCATCCCTCCTATACTTAAGACAAAGTACATCCTAAGTATAACAGTGATGAAAGGGATGCGTACTTTTCGAAAGAATTCGAAATGAGAAAAGGAAAAGAAGAAAAGAAGAAAAACAAATAATTTTTTATGTGATTTTGAGCTTAAAAATCTGATCCATTTGTCTCTTTGAGATCTTCTTGAAATACCACCTAGATTGAGTCTACAACGTATAGGAATGTATAATACTCTAGGTATGGCTTGAGCAATTGTCCGTTGATCACCAAAGGTTGTGCATCAGGTGACAATTAAGATATAAGTAGACTTCCATTGTCACACACAATTTTCACTATAAAAGGCCCAGTCCATTTGCTCTTCAGCTTGCTTGGAAATATTTTTAACGTAGCGTCAAACAACCACAATTTTTGCCCAGGCTCGAAAGTCTTCTTATAGGTGTGCTTATCATGTCATTTCTTGACTTTCTCCTTGTACATTAGGCTATTGTTGTATGCATAGTCTCTAAATTCAAGTAGACGGTTCAGATCAACTTTCCTATTCTTGCTAGCTTTCTCAGAATCCAAGTTACACATATTCAATGCCCACAATGATTTATGAATTAGTTCCACAGGCATATGACATGTCTTGCCTTAGACGAGGCGGTAGGGAGACATGCTAAGAGGAGACTTGTATGACATACGGTAAGCCCAAAGAACTGAGTCGAGAAACTGTGACCAGTTCTTCCTATCGGGTCGTACAAGTTTCTTTAGAATTGTATGTATCTCCCTGTTTGAGCATCCAACTAAGATATTTGACTTTGGTTGTACGGTGTTACAACACGGTGTTCAATGTCATATTACTTTGTCAATTTCTTGGCTTATTTGTTAATGACATGGCTTCCCCATATGATATCAAAATTTTTGGTATCCTGAAGCGTGAAATGATATTGTCCTTGAGGAATCAATAGATTGTCTAACTGTCTACAGCTCGAGTGGGGATTGCCTCCATCCAACAGCTTACATAATCCACAGCTAGCAGGATGTACTCCAAACCATGTCTATTAGGGAACATGCCCATGAAGTCAGTGCCTCATTCGTCAAAGACGTCTGATATCTGAATATATTTCAGAGTATGACTAGAACTGATTGTGCCACCCTTTCTTTGATAGTCTATATATCTTTTCACGTACTCGGTGATAAACACGAAAATCAAGTGGTCTAAAATGAGACTCACAAGGCGAGCACTCAGTCGCTAAGACGACCTCTCAACAATCATGTCTAATCAGCAATCAACCCACACAATGTATAGAAAATCAATCCAAGCAGTGTGAATCAAAATTTATTATACCCTATAATAGATGGAATGGTAGACAAGTACCGTAGGGGTCAAAAATAGGAAGGAGGACAGGCAATCAAAATTTTGTAAATAAGACAATAGATGATTTTGGATATTTTTCAGGGATTTTGAAATTTTTGTGGGTTTTTAATTGTGTTTTTATGGATTTTGTTTCTATATTTTTTAATCGTTTTAAATTTTATAAATTTATAATTTCTTTTTATATTTCCTTGTTTTTAATTTCTTTTTGATTTTATAAAAGATAAAAAAGGATATGAATACCAATAGATAATATATGCTAATAAATATATAGATGCAATTATAACTACTCGAAATTTGCATAATAAAATGTTTTTGTATTAAATATTTTTTCTACTTTTTTATTTTTAGATAATTTTTGCTCATTTTTATATATTTTTAAAATAAAAAAATATCCTAAAACAAGGATTAAATAAATAAGCTGAATTTATTTGAAGATTAAAAATAGCAAAAAGTTTCAAAATTTCTCCAAATCAATAATATAATAGAAAATTTGAGATGAAAATAAATATTTTTAGAACTTTTGGAAATTTTTTATATTTTTATAAAGGATTTTGGAGCTTTTTATTTTTAATCATTTTTTATTTTAGGGATTTTTGGTTTGGAGTTGTAAAATACTATAACTAATAAAACATAACTTTTTTTGGAATTTTCAAAAGCATTTTTATATTTTTATGGGTTTTTACTGTAAACATTGAATAAGAGCTCCTTTTTATTTTTTTATAAATAGAAATCAATCTTAAATACGTAACTAAAAATATATGTGATATCAATGTACGTTAGGTATTTATAGTAATATTCTACACATTTTTAGAGGTATGGAGCTATTTTAACAAAATAAAAGCTACAAAAAGAAAATACATTTTGGAAGGGGCATTTTTGGAAATGTTTAAAGTTTGTAGAATAAATTCAAACACCATAGAAAAGTACAGGGGTAGACACATAATTTTCCCAAAAATATCTAATAATGTGTACCGGAGGGGTATTTTTGCAATTAATACAACATTCTGGGTTTTAGATGTACTTTAGCCAGAAAATATTACACTATCAATTGAAAAATAAGGTTTAAAATGAAATAAGAAAAGCCTAAAGGCTTAGGTGTAGAATGATTATCCCCTATACGCGCATGGGCACGTGAGGTGACGTGGCGTGGACCTAAATACAATTAATGAAAGTGTAGAGGCTAACATGCAAATATTACAAGAATATTTAAACTATACCCGAACGTTTGTGGACTGAACTTATAAAAAGATGAGGTTGTGTAAGCAAAATTCCCTCTTGGCACGATCCAACAGTGATGTTGCTTCCACTTAACACGCGGCGCATGGAGATGAGATGGTGATGTTTCAATTGGACGCTCCAGATTAGATCCCGCGGGAGGAATCAATGGTCAAGGAGCTTCTCGATCCAACAACTATTGCTACGTTTGGTACGTCTAGATGATCGGACTGTTGAAGGGTGGCTAGAAGAATAGGTCAAGAACTTGGGTGGTCCGAGTTTCGATCTGATCTCCTTCATTCCTCCAACCACTTAGAAAGCTCGGGGAAGGTGCAAAATGGAGCTTTAGCTCCTCCGCTTCAGACGGTGGTCTCCGATGAGCAGTTGGGGCTTTGACGTGAGCTAGCAAGGATGAATGGGAGCTCCATGTGCCTTGCATCGGACCAAAATCAACCCAAGATGAGTCCTTTGGCTCTCCAAACCCTGTAGAAATTTTTGGCACACAAAAAACGTAGGTCTAGGAAGCTTTGCGAGGTCGGAATGGATGGGGATGGACTTCAGCGGAGCCCTCTGATGAACGACGGAGAAGAATGGATGGCTCCCCGATATGAGTGAGATCGGTATGTATGGAGGTACGTGTGGCGAAGAGCAGGTGATGGGGGAGATAGTGGAGATGATCGGGATGGCAGAGGAATGTTGGAGTAGTCAGGAATAAGGAGCAGAGCCGGAGCTCTGTCGAACTCAAAATTCAGATTTTACGCAAAAGAAGGGGAAATTAAACGAAATAGAAGTTGATCCTACACTACTATTATGCTAAGGAATAGAAAGAACAAAGAAAGGGCAAGCTTGTCATATCTGAACCATCTAGAGCAGAACTTCAGGCGGAGGAGGCAGTGGAGTTCCAGATCACCTCGATTCAATGCTAAACTAAACCGTTGAACGGTCGGAAGGAATGTTGCTGTCACCAGGACTCAATCTAGGGATAAAGTTAGGGCTTTAGTTGGCGGAAGAGGGATCAAATTCAACTGAGTCATGGAGTGAAGTATATATACATGGGGTTCTTCATCAGGACAAGGCGCTTGATTCAGAGGCACCTCGAGCGAGAAATGATCTTGACGTAAAAGAGCTTCAATTGAGGCGCAAGATTTAAGAAATCGAGCCAAAATATTACAAGATACGAAGGGGAGAAATCGATGAAGATGAGGGTATCATTCTGACAGCGGCAGTCCTAGGGGAAAGGGCAGTTGACCTAGGTCAATTAGGGTTGAGTCTTGATTGGTCCACATTAGCTGCTAAAAGACAAAAAAAATAAATTAAATACTTTACTAATTCAATTAAAATAGTAAATGATATTATTAATTTTTGGTTAAAACATAAAAAATGTTTATTATTTTATGTATTATTTTAATACGATTTTTATTTATTTTTACAAGTTTATTTATTAAATGTTACTTTTTAGGGGTTCATTTATAAGTATATTTACCTATGTTTGGTATATTTTATTTTTTTGTATTTTAAATTTTATTATATTATATACATAATTTATATATTTATAAATTTTTTTTAATACATAAATATATTTTTCTTTTATTTTTCTGATGTATTTTGTACACTAAAATAAATAAAGGTATTTATTATATAGTTATAAGTATGGTATATTCATCTGTGTATTTTTATATATTATTTTATTTTAGTGATTTATTTATGGTTTTATTATATTCTAAATATGTGCATATACTATAAATAATATTTACAAGATTATAAAAATATTAAAATTATATAAATTATGAAGAATAAATAAAATGAATATTTTATTCAGATACATGATGAATACTCATTCATCACTCTTTATTCTTTTATTTTAGCTACAAAACTTTGCAAAACACCATGTAGAGACTTGTAAATAGAATAAATTACCAAAATGCATGCATTGTGTAAATTTCAATAATTAGCATCTTTTTGTGCAAAAATAAAAGAATAAAGAAATAAAGAAAAAGAGGGAAATATTTAGAATAAATATTGAGTGACCGAACCCAAGGGAGGGCCAATCATTGGCCTGACCGCAAAATAAAACAAGTAGAGAGAGATAGGGCCATTCATCACTGTACATATATTCCCCCTTCATGTATATAATCTATTTTCCAAAAATAAAAATATTTATATGTTGCTCACATATTGTATATATTTATAAAAATAAAATAAAAATTTAAAAAAAAAACAAAAAGAAAATAATTTCTCTCTCTCACCCTTGTATATACCATGTATATATGTACATATACCTATTTATTTTACCATTGTAAATAAAGAATAAAAATCAAATAAAATTATTTTATATCCTAAATTTTATGTTGTAAATAAATAAAATATAAAATTGGGATAATTATACATAAATAAAATAATAAAAATAAAAATGTAAAATACATAGGTATTTATACCTGTATATAATAATACATCATGTATATACAATAATTTATTTTTCAAAAAATAAATAAAAATCACCATAAAATACTTTGAAAAATAAGAAACATTTTCCATATAATAAATATTTTGAAATAAAATCTTTTTCTATTTTATTTTGAAATTCCAAATAATTTCAAGGCTGGAATTTTCTCATTGGTCCACGGGGGATGTTGACCCTCGGTCAACTCTCCCCCCAGGACCACCTCTCCGCGGATCGGTATCACCGACCCGATTTCTCTGATTTTTCCAGATGCAATCTGCCTTCCATTCACCCTAACCCCGGGCTCCGATTGTAGCTCCATGATCCATGGTCCTCGCCCGATCATTCCATTAGGGCTCCATGCATCGATCCGCGCGCTTCACTCCATTCTTATCGGACCCCTACCACTATATAGCCTGAGCTCCAACCGCCTTTTCTTCCACCTTTCATCCTTGTCTTTGATCCTCGTGACCTCCACCATCCTTCTCGAGTGACGGCGAGTGCGGGAGCGTGTTGCAACGAGAATTTGGAGGCGAAGCCCTAGGTCCGGCGACAATCATCGCCGAGCTCCGCCACAGGCGAAGCCCGAGCCTCTGGAGGCGTCGCTCCATTGAGGAAAAGATCCCAAGAGGTAGCTGACCTCCACCACAGACGATTCCGACTATCAGGTTCTCCCCTTAGCCCGTAGTTTCATTTAGATTCCAATCTTTAGGTTTCGCACCGCCGGCCTTCGTCGGTCGATTCCCGATCATCCGTTCATCCTATTGACCATCCGACCACACCCACACCTTCACGAGACCTCTCCGCACGTTCTTCACCCCTCCGATCATCCTGGTTCGCCCTGAAACCCGGACTTAGGTTCTCCTCCACCGCTGCTCACCGGAGAACCACACAGCGCCCCATCCGATCACCCCCTTCGCCCGCTAACAGGTCGAGGCAGTTTTCCCTCGACCCCTCTTGCTTCCTGTATAGGTACAAAAGCTAAATAGCCTCATCTGGAGGCCCGATCACTCAGAAACAGGAGCCCCAGGTCACCTTCTTCGCCGGAGCACCCCAGTCGCTCCCGGCTTCATCGGAGATCCCCATCAGCTGCGGAGCACCTCTAGCTTCCTTTTCCCTTTTCCAGCAGCACCGGAGGAGGTCCCTAGCGTGTACAGTCGCCGGACGAACCTTACCGGTGAGCAGTTCTTCGAGGACCCTCCAGAGTTGTTCGATCGAGCCCTTCGCTCCAGATTAGATCTCGTTCATCCGTTCGCGCGAGGCTCGTGACCGTCAGATCCATCCGAGGATCAGATCCGAGGCATCGATCAACGAAGGGGCATCCACAGTTCTCCACCGTCTGATC
The DNA here is from genome assembly GCA_037367405.1 of Ottelia alismoides. Classification (NCBI taxonomy): domain Eukaryota; kingdom Viridiplantae; phylum Streptophyta; class Magnoliopsida; order Alismatales; family Hydrocharitaceae; genus Ottelia; species Ottelia alismoides. The sequence goes on along the minus strand of JAZKJV010000200.1, from coordinate 507,542 downwards.
TGAGTTGGATTGCCTTTCAGCCGTCGGATCATAATAAAGGGTAAATACCACTTAGGCCCCTCTTTCTTTAGCATTTATAGTTTAGTCCTGTAAATACTTGTCGTAGCTATTTTTATTTTGGAATAATTGCACTTTGGACCCTAGTGTTTTGAGATATTGCATTTTAGTCCCTCTAGTTGTGAAGCACGTGCTTCGACACGTGATATTTTGGGAAAATTGCATGTATGGGCTGGGATTATTGACTGTTATGGATTGAAGTTTTATTTTGGATATTTGCATATATATTCCTGTACGTAAATGAATTGGAACGTGTTGAAATTTATGCGCATTTTACACTGATCCCCCTATAGTTTCTACGCATGTTTCATTTTAGCCCTTGAAACCTATTTTTCTTGCGATTAGGTCCCTACGTGTTGTGCCTTGTTTATTTGTTGAATAAAATATCAAATCCACTCCAAATCTTATGAAATTTGGATACCTGGCTCCTGCCAATGTGTAAAAATTTCAGTAATTTTTTGGAGCATTTTTGAATTTTTTTTTCTATTTTAAAAAATTCAAAAACCTCGATTTTTGCTACTGTTTGAATTATAAAATCAACTAAAAATATTAAAGACCCTCAAAAATTCTAAAAACAATAGCTACTGTTTTTTTAGTGTTTACTTGCTTCAGTCCAAATTTCACTTGATTTGGATTTATAAAACACCTAAAAATTGAAAAACCTTAAAAACTTATAAAAATCACTAAAAATTCTATAAAATTCAAAAAATTGCAATTTATTTTCCGGTAGCTTAGTTTTTATTTGTAGTTTTTCAAAAAAAAAATTATCTCCAGATTTTTAGAGGCTATTTCATATTTTTGAATAGTCTTTCAAATCTGGCTGCACATTGATTTTCCATTTTTGCCTTATTTCATTTTTATAAAATTAACAAAAAAATATAAAAATCTGAGAAAATTACCAAAAACACTTAAAAAATGTAAAATCCAAAAATATTTTTATTGCAATTTTTTGACTTTATTTGTGGTATTAAATAATTTGTTGAGTAGGCCCTTTTTGACTTTCCTTGATATTTTCTTTATAAATTAAAATCACAAAAAAGTTTAAAAATCCATAAAATCCACCAAAAAAATATTTTCTTTATTTTTGATTTTCAGACTACTTCGTAGGCCTCGTGTCAATCCGTGCTCCTTGAGTTCGACCCTGATCGCTATACCAGGTTAAAAAATAACGAGACCGCTATTTGGCTTTTTGACTGATTATTCATTTTAGTGGTCTATTTTTCTTGTTGAGTCCGATTCGAGGGATTGAGGTCGCAATGACCAGTGATATTTATCTCCCTTAGTCTCGCGGGTTTTTCAGCTCATCAGAATGGTGCCGGTGCCGGGGAGCACATCTTAGTAGTCGTTTTTGTTTTCGGTTTTCGTTCACGGCTTTTCGTTTCTTTCGCGGTTTTCGTGGCTTTTTTATTTCCTTTTATTTTCTTTTTGTTTTCTTTTTCTTTTATTTTATTTTGTTTGTTTTTGTTTTTATTTTTGCATATATTTTCTTTTATTTTATTATCTTTTTCAATATTATAATAATTATGTCTGACATCTTGTGTTTGATTTTCTTGCGAGGGCCCGAGGACCGAGGTGGCTTTCTTCGGAAAGCCGAGGCAACCGTGAAAGCCGGTGGCGGCTCTTTTCTTTGTAGAGCAGCAGGAGAGCATGAGGGAGTTGAGCAGGAGAGAGGGGAGGTTAGATTAGTTTAGTGTAGTTTATTTTCAGTCAGACTTGATTATTGTAATAATATAGGGACTCAGAGACACTTTCGGACTTATGGATTGCCGGGGTCTGTTTCGCCGAGCACCGGTGTGCTCGGGGGATCCCACCAAGTTTTTCACCGGTTTTGATTTTTATGGCTTTTCTTTTATTTTGTTTTCCGAGGATTTGGCCTTAGCTTAGGAATTTCTTTGCTTGCGACGTAATTAATTAGGACCCCAGCCTAATTAGATTGCATGTTCCTATAGACCGTTTAATTTGACCTAATTAATTAATTAATAAGAAAAATCTAACCTGGTCACTCAAGGGGTCACGTGCCGCTAGAGGCCGTATACAACGCTGGAAGGATCCGTTGTGGTGGACACCGATCGGCGTCAAAGACCGGACTCCGAACCCTCCCGTTGACCTGTTAGCTACTGTTCTCTTCATGTAGAAATTCCTGTTAAGGTCGTTTTCTGCGTTGCATCATATAGGTAGTTTTATTACTGTCTTTACTTTTATGCACGAATCACCATGCATGTAGACTGCTGGAGTCAGGTACGCATCTCTTACTCTGCATGCATCATTGATTTCTTCACGCATCAGCTTTTTCGTCTTCTCCCCCCGATTTCTGGACTTAATAAAATCAGGAGAAACTGAAAAATTCGTTAGGCGATTGTTTTTATCTGAAAAATACCTAAAAAAAGAAAACCATAAAATTGGGACTGTTAAAGCAAACTGGAACTAAAAATCATCTCACAAAAAACTTGTATTGGGACAGTAACCCCCACATTGGATGGTTTGATTGAGCGAGAGAGTGACCCGCACCCTAGGTAGAGCCATATCTGACCCCTCTTCAGACTACTGCTTCTGGGCTAGTTGTTCTCCAGTGAGGATCGCTCCGGTCTCTGGTAAAGCGGGCCGCGATATCCTTAACAGAGCGAGCCGATCGGGTAGTCGGTAAACGGTCCGTGACATGTACTGGCTGGGAAAGATCTAGTTCGGGATCGGGACAGTCTCCTGGGGGCGTTGGATTCCTAATAGCTCACTTAATCGCTCTGTTAGACTGTTCTATCACCAAAATAAAAAAGACAAGATAAAAGACCGAACTCTTATGGTCATCAGCTCGCGTTGTGTTGGTGAATTTGGGGTTTGCTTGACCATCCTGTTTGCTTTCCAGATCCCATCCGCCTGACTCGTCAGATCAAGATGATGGGTCGGAGGTCCCTTAGGCAGCCTCTGGCTGCACCACTTACGAGCACTCCAGCCCGTTCATCTAGGTTGGCTCACGAGAGCCAAGACCCGCTCTCCAAGCCCGAGTTCGCTTCCATCATGTCCCCCCCCCCCCCGACCACCTTTTCTTCTGATAGTCATGAGGTGCCTGATCAGAGAGAGCAGTAGTCAGATATGTCGGCACCTGAGCTTGGGTATTTTGCCTTTGCAGAGACCATGGCCGGCAGTAGCGAGGACCGCACCGGTGGTCCGAGAGCCGAGAAGACATACATATTGGACCCAGGTTGCGAACAACAACACCTCGATAGCTTCCCTCGAGACGATGCAGCAGCAGATCAGAGATCAGGGAGCTTTCATGGTGGAGATGCGCAGAGAGATGGAGAGGATGAGAGAAGATAGAGATCAATCGAGAGCCGCAGGAGCAGATGACATTCCAGATCAGCCTGAGGGAGCTGGTCCAGCCTGCAGCATCCAGACCGATGCGGAGTTGCACAACCCCGGATCGACACTTACACACCGGGTGGATCATACTTTCAGCTATTGTGGGGGACTTCAAGTTCCCCCCTCAGACGATTCAGCTTCTTCCCCGTTTCCATGGGCTCCGTGACTGAGGAGCCACGCCTTCATCTCTAGGAGTTCGAGATGATCTGCAACACCGTCCACGATCGGTAGGTGGACGAGGGACACTATCCGGATGATTGCTTTTTCATTCTCCCTCTTAGACAGAGCAACCAACTAGGTTGAAGCATCTAGGGAGATTTGTTTACCACATGGGAGCAGCTCTGCACTGAGTACTTGAACAAGTTACTATCCACTCGGTCAGACGAATGCAGCAAGGGCCTTGATCAGCAACATTCTCCATGCTCCCCAGTGAGCAATTCCACGAGGCATGGGAGAGGTTCTGAGAGCTTAACGACAGAAGCCCGTACCATGATATCTCGAAGCCGAACCTAGTTCAGAGCTTTCTTTTGCGGGCTTACACCAGAGCTGTAGGGGTTGGTGAATGCTCATGTGGGGGCTCATATTTCGCCAAGGATGATGATCAGGTCTGAGCCATCTATGAGGAGATTGGCCGAGAACTATACAATGATGTCCCAGGCCCAACTCTACACTCAGGGACGCCCCCAGCCACAGGACGTGCAGTATCAGAGGATCGTACGGGTCGATGCCGGTTCCTTCTACTTCATCAGCAGCAGCAACACAGGCTGAGTCGACAGCCGCTGACATGGGTATCATCAGCGAGAAGGCTGGACCGGATCGAGTTGATAGAGAAGAAGCAGTGCCAGGGCATGACGCAGATCGATCAGATGGCACATACGGCTGAGTGACCTAAAGACAAGATCATGTGTCTCTAGGAGGCACAGACGGCTTCTCAGCCCGTCTTAGGTCACAGGCAGACCCAGCCAGCAGCAGCAACAGTACCCAGCCCTCCGCCCAGTACCGACAGGTTCACCAGGTCCAGGCGGAGCTACCAGTAGCAGCCGCAGCAGCAGTACCTTCAGCTGCCACCATCTCAGGACAACCAGATGGTGGTGTACCAGCCTGACCAATATCTGGCTGTACTCCCCCAACCCACCTACAAGCAGGAGTCATTGATGGATGTCAACGGGATATGGGTATGACCGACCCCAGTCCGTTATCAGACGAGACCATCCCGGATTCCGCTGGTCAGCCGGAGGTACCAGTTCCAGCAGCAGCAGCCTCCAGTTCAGGGTGGCCAGTACGGCCAGCAGCGTGAGCACCAGCAGCCCCAATTCCCAACACACTAGCATCCATCCCACCAGAGAGAGCAGTATGGTCCTCGTCCCTATCAGCAGGGACAGTCTTGGAGGCAGCAGCAACCTCTACAGAAGTATCACTCATAGTACCCTTCTTATCCCTCTCCAACAGCAACAGCAGCCTCATTACCAGCGAGGCCACCAGTCAGGTTCTCAGGGGCCTTCCTATGAGAACCCAGCCTTAGGACGACCTAGGTCCGCCTCATCTCCGATCAGCAGGCTACGTTTGACGGGAGATGGACGAGTTCAGACAGGAGATGAGAGAGATAGTGAAGGGGAAGGTTGTCATTCCTGCACAGATAGAGTCGAACCCGAACAACCTGAAGAGGAAGCCTGAGCAAGTAGAGTTCACAGAGACCACCACTCCTAGTGATTCCCTTGGTGATATTTCTGCATATCTGTTTGATGCTGACTTTGTTACACCTAGGAGCGGTAGGATGCCAGCAGGAGGCGCCTCGTCTGAGCGACGACCCCACACCACTTCAGAAGCGCCAGACGAGGAGGGAGAGCGGTGCTGATGCCGCTCAGACACATGATGATGACTGTGGTGGTGTTGATGCCACCAAGGACGTTGATCCAGCCGACGGTACTGAGGCCATTGTTTCACCAGATGGAGGAGGTGGTATTGATGCCACCCTACCAGTTGCCTAGCCAGAGCGCGGTACTGATGTCGCGAGTCCAGATGCCGAGGATGGTGCTGAGGCCACCATTTCCACTTCTGCCAGTCCCGTTGTTTTCCCTTCAGTTCATGTACCTCAGGATATTTCTGTGAATAAAGGAAAGGGTTTGTTATTTTCCAATCCACCTGTGTTGATTGATGATGTATGTGTGGATTCTGTTGTGCTTGAGCAGCCCAGACCCGACCTAGTCCTTCATCTGAGAAGGACCCAGCCATCCCCTTTCCCCAAGCACTCCGCTTGGCTAAGGGGCATAAAAAAGAAAATCAGAAAAAATCCCATCAGTTAGAGTTCAGCCAGCGCATGATGGACCGATTTCAGATACAGGTGACTCTACAAGAGGCCTTGGAGCACATACCTCTCTTCCAGAGATCACTCAGAGACAGACACACAATTCGGAGGAAGAGGCAGAACCATCAGTCAGAGATCCATGTGCTCACTCGCGCCACATGCTTTGCGATCCAAAACCATCTGCCAACTAAGAGGCCAGATGTAGGAGCCCCATATGTCAGATGCCATATTCAGGAGAAGAGGTTCGATCATACTCTATTAGACAGCGGGTCTTCGATCAACCTTCTTCTGACAGCCTTACTCGAACGCTTCGAGCTAGGACCTCTACGACAGAGCAGGGATGGTCCTTCAGTTTACTGATCGATCTGTCAAGAGGCCGAAGGGGTTGCAGAAGGACCCTGTCGTCACGATTCAGGGCCTGAAATTCCCCGTGGACTTCGTTGTGTTGGACATGGAGATCCCTAAGTCCATGACCGATAGCCCTATCATTTTAGGATGCCCATTCTTGGCCACAGCCAAGGCAGTGTCCGATCATGATAGTGGGAAGGTATACTTTCGCATCGAGGGAGAGAGTATACAAATAGAGACGATCGAGGAGACTAGATCCAGAGATTCAGCTTGCTCCGAGCTACCATCAGATTCAGAGCAGATGATGGAGGCAGGGCGAGACATCCACCAGGACTGCGATTTTGTGATTACAGATGACGAGGCAGTTTGGGAAGATCCAGTAGCACAGGCTATCCTCTCACCTTCAGAGTTCGTTGATGCACAGATGACAGCAAGGGATAGCTTGGAGAGCGCATCCCTGGTCCAGGATACATCGCAGGCAGCACAGCCAGTTCCCGATCGTGAGGCATATTTTTCTTGTGATTCTGATACAGATCCCTCGGAGTCAGATTTCGACTGGGCACAGTTTGATGATTTGATACCGTGTCTGACTTCCACAGAGCCTACAGATAGGGTGGAGACTGATCCCGCACAGAGCAAAGAGATACCAGCAGAGCAGCCTTCACCATATTCAGATTACCAGCGAGAGTTCTCATTGTCGCATGTAGATTTGGTCGCATTCACTCAAACTTTTTGGAGGCTAGATCCGCCAGCACCGAGTTGTCCAGAGCAGAAGTCTTTACCATCATCCCTGAAGTATAGGTTCCTTGCAGGCGAGCATGAGATGTACCCAGTCATGATCTCAGCAGATTTGTCCAGAGGTGAAGCCATTACCATCATCGTCGAGCTCTGCCACCGGCGAAGCCCGAGCCTCTGGAGGCATCGCTCCATTGAGGTGAAGATCCCAGGAGGTAGCTGACCTCCACCACAGACAATTCCGACCATCAGGTACTCCCCTTAGCCCGTAGTTTCATTTAGATTCCAATCTTTAGGTTTCGCGTCGCCGGCCTTCGCCGGCCAACTCCCGATCATCCGTTCATCCTTTCGACCATCCGACCACACCCACACCTTCACGAGACCTCTCCACACGTTCTTCACCCCTCCGATCATCCTTGTTCGCCCCGGAACCTGAACTTAGGTTCTCCTCCACCGACGCTCCCTGAAGAACCATGCAGCGCCCCATCCGATCACCGCCTTTGCCCGCTAACAGGTCGAGGTAGTTTGCCCTCGACCCCTCTTGCTTCCTGTGCAGGTACAAAAGCTAAGGAGCCTCATCTGGAGGCCCGATCACTCAAGAACAGGAGCCCCATGTCCCCTTCGTCGTTAGAGCACCCCCAGTCACTCTCGGCTTCATCGGAGATCCCCATCAACTGCGGAGCACCTCCAGCTTCCTTTTCCCTTTTCCAGCAGCACCGGAGGAGGTCCCTAGCGTATACAGTCGCCGGACGAACCTCGCCGGTGAGCAGTTCTTCGAGGACCCTCTGGAGTCGTTCGATCGATCCCTTCTCTCCAGATTAGATCTCGTTCATCCGTTCGCACGAGGCTTGTGACCGTCAGATCCATCCGAGGATTAGATCCGAGGCGTCGATCAGTGAAGGGCATCCGCAGTTCTCCACCGTCTGATCTGAGATGGATTTCCTTCCAGCTGTCGGATCATAATAAAGGGGTAAATATCACTTAGGCCCCTCTATCTTTAGCATTTATAGTTTATTCCTGTAAATATGTGTCGTAGTTGTTTTTTGTTTTGGAATAATTACACTTTGGACCCTAGTGTTTTGAGATATTGCATTTTAGTCCCTCAAGTTGTGAAGCACGTGCTTCGACACGTGATATTTTTGGAAAATTGCATGTATGGGCTGGGTTTATTGACTATTATGGATTGAAATTTTATTTTGGATATTTGCATATATATCCCTGTGCGTGAATGAATTGGAACATGTGTTGAAATTTATGTGCATTTTACACTGAACCCCCTATAGTTTCTGCACGTGTTTCATTTTACCCCTGAAACTTATTTTTCTTGCGATTTGGTCCCTACGTGTTGTGCCTTGTTTATTGGTTGAATAAAATATCAAATCCACTCCAAATCTTATGAAATTTGGATACCTAGCTCTTGCCAATGTGTAAAAATTTCAGTAATTTTTCGGAACATTTTTTAGTTGTTTTTCTATTTTTAAAAATTCAAAAACCTCGATTTTTGCTACTGTTTGAATTATAAAATCAACTAAAAATATTAAAGACCCCTCTAAAATTCTAAAAAAATTAGCTATTGTTTTTTAGTGTTTACTTGCTTCAGTCCAAATTTCACTTGATTTGGATTTCTAAAACACCTAAAAATTGAAAAACCCTAAAAACTTATAAAAATCATTAAAATTTCTACAAAATTCAAAAAAATTGTAATTTATTATCCTGTATCTTAGTTTTTATTTGTAGTTTTTCATAAAAATTGTCTCCAGATTTTTAGAGGCTATTTCATATTTTTTAATAGTCTTTCAAATCTAGTTGAACATTGATTTCCCATTTTTGCCTTATTTCATTTTTATAAAATTAACAAAAAAATGTAAAAATCTAAGAAAATTACCAAAAGTACTTAAAAAATGTAAAATCCAATATTAATTTTATTGCAGTTTTTTGACTTTATTTGTGGTATTAAATAATTTGTTGAGTGAGCCCTTTTTGACTTTCCTTGATATTTTCTTTATAAATTAAAATCACAAAAAAATTAAAAATCCATAAAATCCACCAAAAAATATTTTTCTTTATTTTTGATTTTTAGACTACTTTGTAGGCCTCGTCTCAATCCGTGCTCCTTGAGTTGAACCCTGGTCGCTATACTAGGTTAAAAAAATAGCGAGACCGCTGTTTGGCTTTTTGACTGATTATTCATTTTGGTGGTCTATTTTTCTTGTTGAGTCCGATTCGAGGGATCCAGGTCGCAACGACCAGTGATATTTATCTCCCTTAGTCTCTCGGGTTTTTAGGCTCATTAGTACACTGTACAATAGGGGTCCAAAAACTAACTTTTACAACTTAACTCCAAATTAAGCGAGACCACCTTCATTAAATAGCTTATTAAAAGTTATATACAATTAAAGGTAGTTTTGAGCGAGAAGATATGGGTTTGAGAAGTTTGGGTTTTGGAATTTTATTATGGTATAAAATGTACAATTTATAATATTTTTGTGTGAAATCGATTTTGTATTTTTATATATTTTTATGACAACTTTCATGTACAAAGTTTCTTTATTTGAGGTATAAAGAATATAAAATAAAATAGGTCTAAAAAATGCATTATTGAAGGTTAAAAACTAGGATTTTATTGTGTTTTTGACCCATATCCCCCCTACTTTATTCCTTGTCGACCTAGCCATCAAGATGCCTAGGTCTCGGAGTTTAGGGTCATAAAATACATTTGGCATTTTATTTCTTTTCCTTTTCTTTACTCTTTTATTTTGGCTTTAAATAATGTATTTTATATAATATTTATACAATAAATAATGAATGTTAATTTTTGCAAAGTAATGATATTTACATGCATTTAGCTAGGGTTTAAAGGCCAAAATGAAAGAATAAAGGTGATGAAATGGAGATTCATCACTCAGTTGCATTCTTAATGAGTGTGGGCCACCAGAGGCCACATTGAACCACTTTCGCAATCATTCCCTTTCCAGAATGGTGTCCACCCGCTTCAAGTTTGTGACAATGTTCTAGGACACTTGTAATCTCCTTTTTGAGGTATACACCTCCTCCAGATGCAATCTTCTCCCTTACGGAATAGATGAGGATCCTATCACTATTAGAAATGAATATATGCCAAGAACTTATCAACTTTGATCTTTGGACAATAAGGCAGAGTCTTCTTGAAGACAAGGTAATTGATGATATCAGCATACCAGGGGAGTGAGACGACTGACAGAATTTCCTCATCTGGAAAAGTCTCTGTGATAGGAATTGAATTCAGCTCAGGGGTCTCGATCTCCACAATTCTGGCAAGATGGTCTACCACCACATTTTTTACTCCAAGTTTATCTCGGATTTCTAGATCAAATTCATGGAGTAGAAGGATCCATTGGATTAGACGAGACTTGGCATCCTTCTTGCTTTGTAAGTACTTGATGGCAGAGTGATCTATGTAAACGATGACCTTGGATCCCAGTAGGTGTGATATAAACTTCTCCAGGGCAAACACTATGTCTAGTAGTTCATTCTCTATAATTAGTGTAATTCTTCTGGGCCAAATCAAGTGTACTGCTAGCGTAGTGAATCATAGATGGGAGTCTATCTCATCTTTGTACAAGAACATCATTGATTGCATAATCAGAGGCATCCGTCATGATCTCAAAAGGAAGAGACCAATCAGGTAATTTAGGACATGAACATGTGTGATGAGGTCCCTCAACAGGTTAAAGGACTGGAGAATCTGATTGTCGACCACAAAATCGGTATCCTTTCCTAGAAGCTCAGTCAGCGGTAGGGCAATCTTGTTGAAGTCTTTAATGAATCTTCTGTAGAATCCCACATTCCCTAGAAATGACCAAACTTGCTTCAAATTGTTGGTATCTCAAGTTTGGAAATCACATCCAACTTGGTTGGGTCAACCTCGATAACACGCTTGGAGATGATGTAACCCAATACAATGCCTTCAGTTACCATAAAGTGACTCTTCTCACATGAGAGCACAAGATTTACCTCACAACACCTCTTCAGAACTCAGTCTAAGTATCCCAAACATTGATCGAAGTTGTCCCCATGGAACGAGAAGTCTTCCATGAATACTTCAAGAAAATTACCAACTATATCTGCGAAAACCGCCAACATGCATCTTTGGAATGTAGCGGGTGCACTACATAATCCAAAGGGCATTCTTCCGAAGGCATATGTCTCAAACGAACAGGTGAAGATAGTCTTCTCTTGATCATCAGGTGTGATGGTGACTTGGTTGTATCCAGAGTAACTGTTCACAAAGTAGAAATATTCCTTCATAGCCAGTCTTTTGACTATCTAGTCGATGAAGCGTAGTGGAAAGTGGTCCTTCTTGGTTGCAAGATTTAGGCATATGTATTCCATGCAGATACGCCATGAAGTCAGTGCTCTGGTCGGAATCTCCTCTCCTTTATCATTAGTCACAATGGTGATCCTAGATTTCTTCAGCACTCCGTGTAGGGGACTTACCCACTTGGAGTTGGAGATGGGATAGATGAATCCTTCATCACACCAGTTGGTAATTTTTCATGACAAAATCTTGGAGATTAGGGTTCAATCTGCATTGGAATTCTCGGGAGGGTTTGTTATCTTCTTCAAGGTAAATGTGATATGAGTAGAGTAGGGATTTATCCCCTATAGATCTGTTATATTCCAATCGATCACCTTGAGGGTATTTCAAGAACCTCAGCAGGACGAGATTCCTTGCTTCTTCGGTCAAATGGGAACTGATAATGACCTGGTACATATCAAGTTCCACCCGTAAGGAAGGCATACTTCATGTTAGAGGGGCAGAGGTTTGAGCTCTGGTGGTGTGGGAGTCAACTTGGTGGTAACCTCAGCAACTGCGACAGGTGTCAAATCTTTCAATCATTTTGTTATCCACCACTAAATTTTTAGACCCTGAATTCAGAACATCACAGAGATCTGCAATGAAGTCAACGTGCTCAGACGAGGATGGTTGTTCAATTATTTCAGCATATCCTCAGCAAAAGTCTCATCTTCAGAGATGTTGGTGAATTCGACTGTATTATCCAAGACTTCTTCAGAGGAGAGGAATTCATATGTTTCTTTATCGTCAAAGAACAAATTTAATGTATCTGTCAGTTAAAAGTAATAGTCTTCTTGTCCATGTGGCTCAAGCTCTCTCAATATAGATACCACTTATATTGGTTTTGCTTTGGAAGCATCTCTATCTGAACTTTCTCACTATTGGAGTGGAATGTGATCTCTCTAAGTGCCATAATCCACTACTTCTTCGGTTGTAAGAAGGAATGATCATCCACGAATGATTGGGGTATGGAGGCAGAAGTGTGGAGGTGTCCAGGTCCAATATAATGAAATCAATAGGGAATGACATCCCTTGAACAGTGACAATTACATCCTCCAACATGCCGCTGGGTCGCTTGACTGATCTATCTACGAATTACAAAATTATCTTTGTTTTCTTAAGTGTACCTAATCTAAATTATACGAGCAAGGATGAAGACAATAAGTTGATAGATGACCCATTGTCGAGAAATGTGTGCTCGAACTGTTGATAGAAAATCTGGCATCTGACTAGAGGATCTCCCTTGTCTTTCTTCTTATTCGGGAGATTGTTGATCGTGTTCAAGTTGCCATGGTGAGAATGTGCTTCTCGAATTTCTACATCTGTGTTTGTGGGGCTGATGCTTCGTAGTACATGCTTCTTTTAGTCCTTTCTTAACAACGTCATGTACTCAATGGCCTTAAGCAATGACATTTCAAGCATGATGTTTTGCAATATTTCAACAATGTTAGGATCAAATAAAGCATTTTTCATTTTTTTACTATTTTTGCTTTATATTATTTGAGGAAAAGAAATATTTACATCAGAAGAAATGTCATTCTTGTAAATTAATGTCCATATCTTTGTGTACATGTAGATGGAAAACATATGTACAATCATCTACATCTATTGAACCAAAATGAACTGCATGTTCGGCTCCATCGGCTGGCTTGAGTTCGCCTGATTGCTTCTTACTTCTCCATTACTAGCACGACTTCACTTGTCTGCTGCTTTCTTTTTGTATTTTTTGGTTTTCTTCATTTTTGTATTTTTTGGAGTTGGTGCTGCATCAAAAAGAAGTTCTTCGGTCCGTTATGTTGGCATGGTTGATGACTAGCCATCAGGTGCTTTCTGCTTCCCCTTCGCTATCGCTATCTCCTGGAGTGTCCTACCTCTCTTGAGAGTTACAACGTTGGATAAAGCAATATTATTTTCACCTGAATTGGGTGGGGAACTACAGACTACATGCTCCATGCACGGAAGTTATTCGGATTTGCCTCGATTTGAGCCGGAATGACAACGTGGTGGATGTCAAGCCATATATCTTATGGCTCATCTCAACCATGTTATTGATGAGTTGGGTCAAACAATCAAGGGTCGGGTTGACCAACGCTGCCTTAGAGGATTCGGTCTGGTGTGTCCTCTGACTATGGTACGAGCGTGGTTGTTGCTGGTAACCCTGAGAATAGTAAGGCTAAGGAGGAGAAGAGTATTGTGGGTACAAAGGAGAGGAATACTGATGTTGATAGTGAGCAGTTGGTTGCTGCCGATACTATTGTTTTGTATCCCGACTGTTGATATATTCTGCCTCCAAGTGTAACCATGTTGGGAGGTTACTGGTGATGTGGCGGGATGGGCTAGAAGTTCCTCCCTCCTTGTTGTTGGTGATATGGTCGTATGGTTATGCTTTGACCATAGAGTTGTCCCTGAGGACGGGTCTGCGGTTGATCATTTCTCCATACGCCATTCACCTCCTGAATGAGTGGTGGAAATAGGGAACATGGCTCTATGTATTGGGTTGTCGCTCTGGTGGATAAAAACCATATGTGACTACATCTGCAGTAGTGGTTGCTCGGGGCACCTACATGTAGTATACGTGTTGGACCTGAGGCTGACTGCAACTCGGTTGAGGTTGGTGTTGCACTGTAGGCTCCTTCTTCTCAGCAGGAGTGTCAGAGGCGGTTTCCACGAAGTTGCAGGCACTGATGGTATTCACCAATAACTCCATCTACTTGGTGATTGTGTCCAGCTTGTCCAAGCCCTTTATTCTTCACTCGATCATAGCTAAATTCATTAGATCATGTGATCTCTTCTCAATGATGTCCACCTTGGATAGGTGACTGTCGATGATGCTGAGATATGAATTCTCACACCTGTCCACTTCATGAGTGCCCTCCATATTGACATTTTTTGCAGAGGATATGTGGTTGTACTTGGAAAGAATGAGAGGAGGAGAGTGTGGCCTCTCCTTCAACCATATCCTAAAAGATATGTTATACTACAACCTCGTCCTTGTTGAAGTGATAACCTCCATAAGTGGCATCAACTAGACATTGGTTGTTCTCAATAAGTTCTTCAAAAAGTTCTGGACCAAACAGGCCTTCGGGATGTCATGGTGGGGATATTTCTCAATCAAATCACTAAATCTCTCCTAGGTCTCATGAATGGACTCTGGTGGTCCCTGGGAGATACTAGAGATCTTGGAGCACATCAAATTAAGACAACCGAGTGGGTAGTATTGATGCAAAAATGTGGACTTCAACTCTTCCCAAGTCGTCACCAAATTGTTGATCCAATAGAGTGCTTTGCCCTGAAGGTTGAAAGGAATAGCGGTCATTTTGACTACGCACAACGGAATGCTGGGGTAGTGCATCGTGTTGCAGATGCATCCGAACTGTTATAGATAGATGTATGGTTCTTCATTGGGATTCTCATGGAAACTAGGGAGAAGAGAAATGAGTTACGGCTTCCGTTCAAAGTATCCATGGATCAGAGGAATCTGGGTCTACTCAGTGGTTTGGTCGACCCCAGGGTTGTATGTATGCTTTAGTGTGGGCTTGGGCCGACCTTTCCTTCCTTCTCCCTCACCTCCACGAGATCTATCTACAGAATGGTTGTCCTCATCATCACCATGAAATTCATCATCACCTCCTCCTCTTGCTTCTCTCTCATCTGACCTCCTCCTCAGGTCATTGAACATATCCTGAAAGGCGGCCTGGGCCAATGCTTGATTAGTCAACTGTTGTTAAATAGTCTATATGGAGTCCAAGAGCTTATTGTTCACTTCATTCTGGTCTGTGCCCTGATCGATATTCTACTCAGTGCTAGGAAGATGTGGTCCCATTAGGAGCCATCTCAGAATCTGACGATGAATGATCAGGCTCCAGATCGGGGTCTTGATCTGCAATAGGGAAAATAGCTCAACCAGTCTGCATGCAAGCACCATATGTAGAGAATAATTCAGAATCAGGGTCAGTTCCGAATTTTATTAATGATGGAGAAGTGTAAGGAGTGAAATCAATCTCAGTCCAAAAAGGACAGAAATTAGGAAGAGAGTTTCCCTAGTCTGTAGGAAGTATAAGAAGCGGGGAGCACGGGGATGGTTCGCAAAGTCGAAACCAGTCATTTGGGATCGTCTTGAATTATTGGACATGTCGAACTCGTGGAATTGATGTGGGTGCTGGCAGAGTCACGACTAAACCATCCAGGAGTCGTCATCTTATAAGGTAAGAGGAAGATAGAGGAAGGATGAAAGAGACAATGAAGGAACAGTAAATAAATGAGTGTAAAATTACTATTATTTTTCTTTATTTTTATATTTTATTAAAACTCCTTATATTTATATTAATTATTATCTATATATATATTTTGGCTATTAAAAGAAATTTAAAATACAATAAATCTAGATACCATAAAAGCAGTATTTTTATCTCATAAAAATGCTCTCAAAAAAACACCTTTGTATAAATGACCTTGTTTGACTTTTTGTTCAACATGAAACTTGTAGAACTCATTGAGATCAACAACTTCTCTGTTTTGACTTTTTTCTAATTAAGTCTCTAATTATTTCTTTTTTTTCTTTGTTTTTGTTATTTTTAAATAATTTGGTTGGGCCACATGGCGCCCTCTTGGCCGCCCACTTGGCCCCTACTTTTCCCGCCACTCGGCCTCTTCTCTGCCCTTGGATCTCCTCCCACCCGCTCCCATCTCCATTGTTCATCTCCAGATCGATCTAAAGTCATCTGATCGGTCCTCCCTTCTCATCCGCACTGTTCTGCTCTGCCTTCTTCTCAGTCACATGATTGACTCCCATCCAATGGCCAAGCACCTTCCACGTCACCCCTTCCCTCATGGTCATTGGATGAATCTCCAGATCACATCTCCACTATCCCCTAGCAGCACTCCATCAACCATCTGATCAGATCCCTTATCTAATCTCATCCTCTCATCCGTGCCATAATTTAGCCGTTAGATCCCCAAATCCAATGGCTAGATTCTCGTCGCCTACCTCCAGCTCCCCTCTCTAGATGTTACGCCTCACCGACAACCACCGCCCCTTCCATTTTTAACACCACCCTCTTATCACCTCCTGTCTATCTAACGCTCCCCCCACGAAGCTCCAAGATCTGTCATCCTTGCACGACTACCAACGCTCGCCCCCATCACTCCACGACGTCATTTCAACCGTTACAAAACCCTCGGTCATGACCTCTAACCCCCAACTCCTCCACCCACTAAACCCCTCCTCTGCCACCATTTCAAATCGTCCACCAATTTAGATCATTAGACCTAGCCCTCCTCTGCCTCCCTGTGATAGATGGTGGTCGAAGGAGGGCCATCACGACCCCCTTGCTCCAGTGTTGACCCGTGGCTGTCCGGCCACGTCACGATCGCTGAGCACCTCGCGATTGACTTAGCGAGTCGTGCGAAGACCCGAGGATCGCCCAGGTCCTCCGCCCAAGCCTCTCCTGCTTTGCTAATGGCTTGCTCTGACCAGGTAACCTCCTTCCCCTTAATTTTTATTATTTTTCTCCTCATTTTCATGATGCTCACCATCACAATCACTGATCACCAACCATCCTATGACCATCGCTCCTCAATCAACATCCACGCCACCCCCTCCGATCACCATTCCCCCTTCTCCAGAACCTCTAACGCCTCCACCTCCTTCCTCTCCGCTTCACCAGAGAAGAAGCATTGGGCCTCCACCTTCTCCACCTGATCAGGCTCCCATTCCACTCCATTTCACTTACCTCACTCATACATGATTCGGCTAGACCTCTAACGCAAGAAGGTACCTTAAATAATCAGAACTCGTGCCTTCTCTCTGATCTTGGACTCCACCTCTGGTGGTGCTTCATCAACAGTCGTCTACAGATGCCCTCGTAACTTCCTCTACCATCAGCCATCCTCGCCAGTTGTCCATGAAGCTCCGACGACCCTCAGCGAAGATAGAGGAGCCAGGTAGAGCTCTGACAGCCTCGCTGGAGCTCCAATTACGCTGCCTCTCCCCCGACGAAGGAGAAGAACAGGCGTCGTTGGATGGCGCCTCTCAGCGGTCATCCAACAACACAGATGGAGCCACATAGCCCCGAAAGACCAGCAGGATAAGAGACTCCATGCTAGATGCTGAAGCTTCTTGGACATGCCATGTGGCATCCGAGCCCAAGACACCTCCCGAGCCTAGCCCCCTCAAGTGCGTCACACGTGAGGGGATGGGTAAATTGCATGAAATACCTTGGCGATTTCTGATATTACATTTACGTTCTCTAGGCACGTGCCTTACGCGCGTGCGGGTTTGGATAATTACAAAGATGCCTCTGTGAGCAAAAGAATAAACTACATTAGGCCCCCTCCGAGTATTATATTTGCAAATAGGTCCTTTCAAGGACTATTTGAAATATTTATTATTTTATTTTCATGCATTTGATTACATTTATGCCCTTCGCATTATTTCTTTCATATCTTGAGCATATTGAGTTCAAATTGAGTGATTTTCGTTTCATTTTGGTGCCCGTTTCATTGTCTTTCTAGTGGAATTATTAATTTATTGATTTGTCACTTAATTAATGGAGCCAATTTCTGATGATCTATAGTGTCTCCAGCTCTTTGATTTAAATGCCATTAATCATCTTTAATGCTCGATTTGACTTCGAAATTTACCCTTAATCGATTTTCTCATGGATGTGATTAATTTAGGGCATATTTGTATATTTTTATCTTGCATCCCATTTTGTGCATGCATTCCATCTCTTTTTAATTGCAAATAAAAAGACATGCATTATTCCTTACATTATTTCATCTGCATAGTATTCTACATCTGCATGAAAAACTAAAGCTAGAAAATATTCACCCTTGAATTAAACAATAATTTTCGATAAATAGGCGAAGCGGCTCATGTCCCTGTGTTCGACCTTGGTATACTTACCAAGTAAAATAACTTCCGCATATTCGAAGGTGCCTCATATGCTACGATAATACAACATTATTAAAGAGGCAAATTTGTGGTTCATCAAATGGCGTCGTTGTCGGGGACACGACTCACCTTTATTTATTTGTTGAATTTTATTATATTGATTTTTAATGTGAATATTTTCAAACTTTTCAGGTCTTCTCATCATGTTGTTTTTGCATCATTTAGTTGATTATTTTTCTTGATGTTTTCTTTGACAATTTCTTTTGTGGCAGGGCCCATGGAGACCGAGGAAGCTCGATCTACATGGAGGCGTGGAGTTGGGAGCTCCCGTTGCCAGGAGCCGCAAAAGAGAATCAATAAGGATTCAAGGAACTATATTCAGCTTTTTGTTCATGCATTTTGTTGTAATATATATATATATATATATCATGTGCATTTTTAGTGGTCCTTGTTTGAGGGCTCGCGTGTGTAGAAAAAGAAAAAGGAAAAAAAGTAGACCACTAAATGATCTACCCCCCCCCCCCCCCCCACAGACACACATACGCGTACGCATCCATATCTGTATATCACTCACCCTCCACCATCTCTATATATTCATACTTACACCCCCCCTCCCCTTCATCACTGTAAAAATCCCCCCCCCAATCTTCAAGCAACGAACATCTGTATGAATGCCCCTCTAACCCTAACAGCCATAACTCAAACCAAAATTCAGATCCAATACTTAGGCTATTTTTAGCCTTAGTGTAGGGGGGACCCAAGTAAATTATCCGTCTTCTTATGCTTATGTCATTTTTGAACTAAGTATAGGGGGGCCTTCCGGGTCACTTCTGCTATATCACCTTGTATTTAACCAAAGCTATGGCTTCATATCACTTGTGATATGAGGATATAGCAAAACTTAAGTATAGAGTGGTATACCTTATATTACTGTATATATACTTTAGCCATAGCTCGTGTTTTAAATTTTTGAAAACTTTTTGGGCTTGGTTTAAGTTGACTGGTGAACTGATTTCTGTAAAAATTGTTGTATAAACCTATTTGAAAATTGAGGGATTAACTTTTTGTAAATAAAATTAACCTCTTTCAAAAAATCCATAAAAATCTAAAAAAATAAAAATCTTCTTTTGTAGAGGCTCTGACTACTAGGCTTAAAAATGAGTAGCTACTTTCCAGTGAGGGAACTTAGGTCTCCCTTAGCAGAGTGGATGGTTTAGAGGATACTGTATATGGCTTCGTCCTCAAGTAACACGGGTAGCCATCTAACGGTCTGTACCTACATCCATAGTGTCTGGAAGTAGATGCAACAATTCATATGACATGGGCTAGTCATTATCTCTTTGAAGAATTAAAAAAATGAAAAATTAAAAGCCATAAAAATTTGCAAAAGATAATAATCACAAAAAAATTTACTAACTCTGGAGTTGGTGTATTCCTAACACATTCACCATCACTCAAGGCTTAAGGATTTGAGAACACTTGATTTTCTGAGATCTTGAGAGTTTGAGTTAGCCAGCCTTAATCATTAGGGTTTGAAACTTAATAATCCACACATACCTAGTTTGAGTATTTGAGCGCTATATTGCACTCTCAATCTCTACCTTCTAAAGAATATGATCAGCACATCAGTTTCACAACTGCATGATTGATGAGATGAGATGAGTTAATGCTTGAGAAACTAGGACTGGTGATTTGAGTCTAGACCCGATCTAATGATGCTCGAGGATGGGATAAAGTTAATGAAGGCTTTAAAAAACCTGAGTGTCAGTGAACCCTAGCCAGAATGTGAACAGGTTCACATGCCATTGTTTGATATTTACCTATGTGCTAGGGTGTGATGAAACTTAAATACTTGTTGATCAATTATTTGCGCCAACTCTTGGTAAAAATAGTGGAGCTAGCCGAAAAGAAAAGAAAAGAAAAATATAGACAAAGAAAAGCTCAATAATTACAAAGTCAAATTCTACGAGCTTCCACCAAAGGCGAGCACTCCCAACCATTTCAAAGTGTTAACTTGGACCAAACGCTACTAGGACCAAAGAGTCAGGCTAGCACCAAAAAAGAGCTCTGCATCATATAGTGATACAAGTCTGGGAGTCGAAGGTATCTTAGATACTCAAAAGAGACACACCCTAGTGTACTCCCAGAAAAACAAGTGCAGACGGTTCTGAATTCTCTTGACGGACACATTGATCAACAAATAAAATATACAAGTGTTGAGTAATAAGGAAATCAAGAGACCCCTTGTTCCAACGTGAGGGAGAGAAAATAGACACAATCATATGCCCTCCATCATCTGGTCGTCCATCTACACTTTCAAAGTCTGACAAACTAATGAGACAGTTGTCTGAAGCAAGAACCGACTTATTCCTTAGTGTTGAGGATCAGATCTAGAGGAGAGTCTCCTAGATTGAAACTTTGGGTGACGTCATGACTCGATTCTCATGATTGCAGTACCTTAATTTTTCATACATTTATATTATATGTATAAATAGAGAGTCTGATAATTAAAGAAGTTGGATTCATTTTGACTAGAGCACGGTTGAGCCCAGAATTTTAGGATCACACAAATTGAGGGTCTTCGATGAATTAAGCCTTGAAAAATCCACATGCACTGTCAAGAATTAATCTGACTCCTTCATTCTTTAGATGCTCGAGGATGAGCATAGTTTAAATATAAGGGTATGATGAATCTCAGATTCATCATGCTAAAATCTACATATTATACCCAAGGTTAAACAATTCAATAAAAACAACTAATAATTCATTAATATTAACCGGTATTATATTTTAGATAATCTTGTGTATAATTGACATGTTTTCTATACAATATCTAACCTTAATTTATTGCATTTAATTACTAACCTTTTTTCTTTGTTTTTATATTTTATTAAAACCCCTAAAATTTAGATTATTTATTATATATATTTATTTTGACTTTTAAAAGAAATTAGAAATATAAAAATATCCAACACCACAAAAGCAGTGTTTTTAACTCTTAAAATGCCCCAAAAATACACCTTTGTATAAATGACCTCGTTTGACTTTTTGTTCAACGTGAAACTTGTAGATATCATCGAGATCTACAACTTTCATGTTTTGACTTTTTTCTAATTAACCACTAATTCTTTCTTTTTTGTTTTTCTTTATTTTATTATTTTTGAATAATCTAATTGGCCATGTGATGCCCTCTGGGCCGCCCATGTGCTCCCCTTCTTTTCCTGCCACTCGGCCTCCTCTCTGCCCTTGGATCTCCTCCTACCTTCTCCCATCTCCATCGTTCATTTTCAGATCGAACTACAGTCGTCTAATCGATCCTCCCTTCTCATCCGCACAGTTCCACTCCGCCTTCTTCTCAGTCGCATGATTGACTCCCATCCAACTATCGAGCACCTTCCATGTCACCCCTTCCCTCCCGGCCGTTGGATGAATCTCCAAATCACATCTCCACCATCCCCCAACACCGCTCCATCAACTGTCCGATTAGATCCCTAATCTTATCTCATCCCCTCATCCGTGCCTTAACCTTAGCCGTTGGATCCTCTAATCCAACGGCTAGAAACTCGTCGCCTACCTTCAACTCTCCTCTCCAAACGTTATGCCTAGCCGACAACCACCGCCCCTTCCATTTTTAGCACCGCCTCTTGTCACCTCCTGTCTATCTAACGCTCCCCCAACGAATCTCCAAGATCCAACATCATCGTGCGACTACCAACGCTCGCCCCCATCACTCCATGACTTCATTTCGACCGTTGCAAAACCCTCGACCATCACATGTAACCCGCCACCTCCTCAGCATACAAAACATCTCCTCTGCCACCATTTCAAATCATCCACCAATTTAGAGCATTAAACCTAGCCCTCCTCTGCCTCTCGATGACAGAAGGAGGTCGGAGGAGGGCCATCATGGCATCCTTGCTCTGGTGTTGACCCGTGGTTGTCCGGCCATGTCGCGGTCACCTAGGCACCACTGAGCACCTCGCGATTGGTTTAGCGAGTAGTGTGAAGACCCAAGGATCGCCTAAGTCCTCCGCCCAAGCCTCTCCCACTCCGCCAATGGCCTGCTCTGATCAGGTGACCTCCTTCCCTCAATTTCTTTGATTTTTTCTCCTCATTTTCTCGGCACTCACCCTCACCCTAGCTTATCAAAACCATCCTATGACCTCCGCCACTCAAACAACATCCATGCCACCCCTTCCGATGGCCTTTCCCCCTTTTTCCAGAACCTCTATTGCCTCTACCCACTTTCTCTTCGCTTCGTCGGAGAAGAAGCATTCGATCTCCACCTTCTCCGCCCGATCAGGCCCCCATTTCACTCACCTCAGTCAGATATGCTTCGGCTAGACCTATAACGCATGCAGGTACCTTCAATAATCAGAACTCATGCCTTCTCTCTAATCTTGGACTCCACCTCTAGTGGTGCTTCACCGGTAGCCATCTACGGATGCCCTCGTAGCTTCCTCCGACGTCAGCCATCCTCGCCAGGTATCCATGAAGCTCCGACGACCCTCAGCGAAGACAAGGGAACCAGACGGAGCTCTAGCAACCTTGCTGGATCTCCAATTACGTCGCCTCTCCCCTGATGGAGGAGAAGCACATGCGTCGTTAAATGGCGCCTCTCGATGGCCATCCAACGACACAAATGGAGCCACGTAGCCCCTTCAAACCTGCAGGCTAGGAGACTCCGTGCCAGATGCCGAAGCTTTATGGACACGCCACGTGCCATCTGAGCCAAGCCGCCTCCCGAGCCTAGCCCCTCCGCATGCCCTGTTGGGTAAATTACATGAAAGCCCCTAGCGATTTCCGGTATTACATTTAGGTCATCCATGTGTGTGCCTCACTTGCGCATCTGGGTAATTTATAGGGAGATCTAGCCGAGTTTGGATAATTACAAAGATGCCCTTGTGCACAAAAGGATAAATTGCATTGGTCCCCCTTGGGGTTTTGCTATTTGTAAATAGGTCCCACTAGGGAACTATTTGCCATATTTATATTTTATTTTCATGCATTTTATTACATTTATGCCCTTCGTATTGGCTCATATCTTGAGCATATTAAGTCCAAATTGAGTGATTTTAGTTTCATTTTGATTCTCATT
Organism: Ottelia alismoides; assembly: GCA_037367405.1. NCBI lineage: Eukaryota > Viridiplantae > Streptophyta > Magnoliopsida > Alismatales > Hydrocharitaceae > Ottelia > Ottelia alismoides. The sequence continues at coordinate 484,414 of JAZKJV010000200.1, read as the reverse complement.
TCATTGTCTTTTTAATGTCATTATTAATTTATTGATTTAACATTTAATTAATGTAGCTAATTTCGATGATCTATAGTGTCTCCAGCACTTTGATTTAAATGCCATTAATTATCTTTACTGCTCGATCTGACTCTGAAATTTACACTTAATCGATTTCTCATGGATGTGATAAATTTAGGGCATATTTGTATATTTTGTCTTGCATCCCATTTTGTGCATGCATTCCATCTCTTTTAAATTGAAGATAAAAAGGCATGCATCATTCCTTGCATTATTTCATATGCATAGTATTCTGCACCTGCATGAAGACTTAAAGCTAGAAAATATTCACTCTTAAATTAAACAATAATTTTCGATAAATAGATAAATAGGTTCGTATCCATGTGTTCGACCTTGGTATGCTTACAAAGTAAAATAACTTCCACATATTCGAAGGTGTGGATTTTTGCATGATCCAAATCTGCCTCCTATGCTATGATAATACGACATTATTAAAGAGGCAAATTCGTGGTTCATCACACACAAAGAGCAAGGGTCAATGAGAGTAAAAATAGAAGGAACGACAAAAATGGAGCAAGAGTGTGGGACTGATCTTTGAATCCTAACTAGATCCAAACAATCACCAAACAAAATTAGGTTCACCAACTCAACACAAGTAATGTTGTAAAGGTTCATCTATTTTTAATCTTTCTAATTTTATTGTTTATTCATGCAATATTGCACATCCTTATCGGCTAGCTCTATAAGAAAGTGAGTACTGTCGGGAAAGTACCTCGTACTTATTCCACTTCCTTTGTATCATGTGATATGTACTTTTTGAGATCCGGGCCCGAGGGGCAACTCATCCAAAGAATAAGAGAGGAAGATGATAGGGGAAACTGGTACTTCACTAAAAAATGAGGTACTCAGACGCAAGATGATGAGACAGACACACCCCTGAGGGCGTGGCCTATGCTCAATACTTCAGACCAAGTCGGATGCTCTACAAAAGGCGAAAGCACCATCGTCGACATGGCCCTACTTGCCTATGTATGATAGAAGCACCATTGTCGGTCCCAGTTGATAGTCGAGGGAGCCACCGATCGGGTTTTTGACTCTATTCCTTAAGGGTCGTGCCTCACTCTGTCTGGAATGTACCTGAATACAATGTGGGCTTTGTGAACCCCAAACAATAATGTATGTTACAGATTTTTATTAGGGTCAAAGTTTATTTAGTATTCCCATTATTTTAATTTTTGAATTTTCATATCTTGAGTATTTTTAAAAAATAACTACCTACCGATTTTATTGGATTTTCTTTTAAACCTAAGTGATCAAAAATCAGAGGGAGATAGCGGTAAGGGAATGCTAGGCGACACTAGGATGGAAATCTCACCCTTGTGTCAAAATGATGAATGCTCAGATAGAGGACATATAGTTCTTCTCAACTCTCTCCATGTAGGATGCAAGACACTAATTTAAAACCTAATCTATATGGCATGAAAGATGGTAAAATTTCCCTAAGCAGGAATAGCTATTATCATGAAGCACCAATTGAGTTTGAGCAAGATCCAAATATAGACTATATGAGCATGCATATATTAGGTGTGTGGACCTACTTTACTCGATTAATAAACCCTAAAAATGCTATGGGCCCAATCACATAAAACAAATAAAAATAGAGACAGAAAACACAAATCGTGAGAAACAAGAGACAATAAAGGGAAAATAGCGAGGAAAAAATATAGAAGTCGAAGAAAATCATGAAAAATCTGGTGAGCCCCCAAATGAATAGTAACTTGGCAAAATAAGCCAGAGAGTTCAAGTGTCCACCTGTATTATTACAAATTAATAATAAGAAATAAATAGATTTTCTCTCTCAACCAAATAATGGAAAAATTCTACACTAATAGCTGCTCTCTCTCTCTCTTGCTCTCTCCAATTGACTCAAAGGAAGAAGAGACAATCCCCTCGTAGTGTATTAACATAGATAAACAATTATATCAATAAAGAAAAAATAAAGCAGAAAATGATGAATGAAAAATGCACACAAAATCTATCCTAAGTGTTGGTCCCTGGTAATGGTGTCATTTCATGAGCACAAAAATTGGAAGTGTCTAACATCCGATCATGGAGGGCATGTAGTTCCCGACAAGTCGGATCCGATGATCATTGTATCGGCACCTCTCTCGGCACTCAACACCCAACTCAAGCATGCCAATCAACAATCACCCACAAAATAATTGTATAATAAATATAAGTGAGATGAAACTTATTATACCCTACAAAATAGTATGTATAGTACGCAAGTGTAGGGGTCAAACCACAAAGGAGCAATGGGGATAGACACAAAAAATGACAATAAAAAAGGAAAATCAACAAATATTTTGGGGTGTGTGTGTATAAGGCTTTCTAATTTTTATGGGTCTTAAATATTTTATATTTTATATTTTATATTTTATATTTATATTTTTTTATTTTAAATTTATAATTTTTGTGTTTTTAAATTTTATAATTTTTATTTCCTTTTTATATTTTCTGATTTTCAATTTTCTTTCTAATATCTAATAAATATATCTAAAAGTGTATATATGTAATATGTATAATATAATGACTATATAAGATATAAATAATATATATCAGAAAAATACCCTTAAGAACAATCCTAAGGTTTTTTTAAATTTTTATGGGGATATATAAATAATAATTATAGAAAATATATAAATGTAATATATATATATAAGCTATACATAGTACTCTATTTATAATTCCAATTTTATATAGTCAAAAAATCCAAAATAAAATATTTTTTATGTTTTAAATATTTTTTCTCTATTTTTGTTAATGTTCTTACAATTTTTGCTAATTTCTTTTGTATTTTTAGTTCATTAAAAATGTCAAAATAGAGAATTATAATAGCAGGATGAATTGTTTTGGAATTAAAAAATAGACAAATACCTCAAACTTTTCCAAATTATTTTTATATATAATATATAATATAGAAAAAAATCAGAAATAGAAATTAATATTTTTAGGTATTTATATAATTTTTAATGATTTTTATAAGGTTTTTGGTGTTTTCAATTTTTAATGTTTTTCTTTCACAATTTTAGTGACTTTTGGTATGTAATTGCAAAATACAATAATAAAGATACTTTAATTTTTTAGAATTTTCCAAAAAATTATAATTTTTATATATTTTTAAATGAAAAGAAGAGAAAAATATATTGTTTTTGTATTTTAAAAATTGGAAAATAATTTTAACAGCCTCAAGAAAATTATATGTGATTTAAATTAGTCCCAAACATTTATAAAATAATTTTCCTAAGATTTTTAGATGTAAATGCTATTTTTAATAATGCAAATACAATAAATAACATTAATGTTCTAGTAGGGACCAATTTACAATTAAAATAAAACTTAAATGCATTTCAGAACACTTTACAAAAAGTCCAAGGTCATACTTGCAAAAATTCTCGAATATTCAATCAATAACATGCTCATAGGGGTATATTTGTAATATCCAAAAAGTTACATGACCTACTTGAAAATTTTCCCAAACATATAACACTAAAAAACAAAATCCTTAGACTAAATAATAACACGAACCCACAAGAGGTCCTTGCAAAATGTCGAGCCCCCTCATGTGTATGCGCACATGAGATGACGTGGACTATACCTAAATGTAAATAAAATAAAGGCAAGGGTTTTTGTGCAAATATTACAAAGTTTTGAACTGTAAATAAAAGTTTATGGATTAAATCTAAAATACAAAATGTACGGGGGAAGGATGCAAAATACCCGTCATGCACCAATCAATGGTCAAGGATGCTTCACTTGCAACACATCTCATTATGGATGTGAGATGACTGTTCGTGGATGAAAGGTATGGATTAAATCCAACTAATGGATCGGACAATTGATGGCACCTTCATCCACCTACAGCTTTAGCACCTGGGGCGAGCTCTTGATCGAACGTCGACGGAGGGCTCTAGAAGAACATCCCACAATTGAGCTTTGATTTGTCCTTCGACGTGACTCTGGTCATTGATCTTCACACAAACAGGTCTAGGAGCTTCCTACGAGCCATCCGCGTCGGCTGCATACCTCAAAAAGGCCCAGGATGTTCATGGGGTCTCGATCCAATCCGACGAACTCGAGCTTTGTTTCCGACTTCAAAATCGCCCTTATCGAGTCCTTCGACGCTCTAAACCTACAAGGTTATTTTGTACAGCAAAAATCACGGGTCTGGGAATCTTTTGGGGGCCAAAATGGGTGGAGATGGAGTGAGGCGGAGGTGTTCTTGTGAATGGAAGAGGAGGAGCATGGATCGTTCAGATATGTGTGAGATCTAAGGGGGAGATGAACATGGATGAAAGAAAACGAAGAGGGTAAGGTGATAAGGTGGTCTACCAGTCGAGACTAAGGCTTTGACGACAAGAAATGGTCGTCGGAGCTCGAAGCTCTGGTGAAGTCTGAATTTGAATTTCATGAAATACAAGACGAAATTACATGGAACTAAAACCTTTTCTATGTTACTGCTAATGCTAAGAACAAAAAAAGCAATAAAAAATGGAGCTCACCTAACTGAGGACAGGGAACGAAGTAGCTCCACCAGAAGGTCTCTAGCGAGAGCTTGGATCGCTTCCACTGCTCCTTTCGCACGCTGCAGATTGATAAAAAGGTCCCAATCACCGAGCTCGGCCCGTCTGGCTATGGATCTGAGGGTTTAAGGGCTCAAAGAAGTATTAAGTTTGAAATGGGGCTCAGTCAAGGTTATTGTATTGGGTGATGTTTGACCAAGGATGCGACTCGAATAGGGGCTCTAAAGATTGAAGAATCACTTGGGCATGTAAGAGCATAGATTGAGGAGCAACTTTCATGAAGAAATTGAGATGCATTTGGCAGTGAATTAGAGGGGAATCGAGGAAGGCAGGGGTGTAGTGCTAGACATGCTGATGAATCCATGATTTGCGTCCTTTATTCTTTTATTTTAACAAAAATCCCCATGCAAAATAACTCTAAATATATACTAAATCTAATAATTTAGTATGGTGCATGCTTTTGTTAATATTATGTAATTAACACTTATTAACTCAAAATAAAAGAGCAAAGAAGAAAAGAAAAATAAAGAAATAAAATAAGGCTGTAATTATGTAATAAGTACGACCCGAACCCCGAGAGAAGATCAAATATTGGCCTGATCGACAAGGAATAAAGTAGAGAGAGATAGGGTCTCTATTTGTTCATAAAATCCAAAGAAAAATCTTTTTAATATTATTTCTTCTCTATTTCTTTTGTAAATATCTATCATTGTTCATTCATCAATAAAAAGATCTCAAAGTTATTTGTAAATAAAAATATGTATTAAATTGTGTACAATTATACAATATCTATACCTATATTTATTTATTTTATGAATAAATTGTCTATAATGTATTTTTAAATACTTGTAAATATTCCTAATAATTGAAAAATGAAAATAAAATTCATAAAAATATAAAATAAAATCATTTCTTCATTGTATAATAGCACCAATAGTGTATATATTGTACATAAACCCATATAACACATGTAATTAATTTGTAAAAATCTAATAAAAATGTTTTATATACTTTAAATTAATTTTTAAATAAATAAAATACATAATATAATGTATTTATGTATAAATAATAAAATAAAAATATATGTATATTGTATATAGGTATATTGTGCTTATACATACTAACATATATTGTATATAATATTGTATATATCATTAAATTTATTAAAAATCATAAAAATGGTAAAATAACTATCAGTTTTTGCTTTTATAACTTTTTATTTTAAAATTATTTGCTATTTTTAATTGATTTCCTTTTATTTTGTAAATTTGATTTTTCTAATTGGTCAACCCAGATCTGTTGACCTGGAACAACCTCCCCTCTCCCATATCTGACACGAGCAATTACTCACTGGACCTGATTTCTCTGCTTTCTTCTTCCCGAGTCTGACCACCTTCTACCTCGATTTGCATGCTTTATTATTCGCTAGGGATCCATGATCCTCACAGATACCAAAAATGGGCCAGATCTTCCTCGGATTGTGTGATTCTTCTTGATTCTTCCCGAGACCTCGGAGCTCCTATAAATACTCTCTTCTGCTTCCTTCATGCGGTAGTTCTCTTTGTGCCTCTTTATTCCTCCACCTGCATCCGTAGGGTAGTGACAGTGCTCTATTGGAGCCTCTCGGAGTCCAATTTGATGGCCGTTCGAGCTGAACTCACTTCGTGGTTTGAGTCCTCCACCGCGACCAGCCTCTCGCAGTGGGGTCGAGGCCATGACCTCGACGTTCAATCCACTTTCCTTCACCGTCCATCTTCGCACACTCAAGTACCTTTAATTCCCATCCATTTCATCGCATTTCTCCGATTTCATCATCAATCGTCGTCCACCATATTTACTTTGACCATTGGGTTGGAGCTCCACCGCACTCATCTATGTGCTCTGATACGCTCTTCGCATCATCGCCCACCTTCTACCACATCTCGATTACCCTTAGACTCGCTTGTTGGAGCTAGATTAAGGCTAGACCTCCTTCCTCCATGATCGCCAGATGTCGAACATCATAGAATGCCGCTTCTCTTTGTTTCCTCTACTGAATAACCCTTGTTGAAGCTTCGACTTCGAGTGTAGCATCTCCTTGCAGGCACAGGTGGGTGTGTGGAGCTTGATTTGAGTCCTAGTTGCAACGACGGAGCACCATCAAGTGCAGTACCACCCATTCTATCATCCACTCGCTTGACAAGACATATAAGGCTCCCATTCGATGCAAAGCACTTCCAGTGACATGTTGAACCTTGTTGCCAATTTACCTGAACACCCCGGCGTAAGATATACCTGATCGAAGCTCATCCGGTCAAACCTTCTTCATGCTCTTCGAGATTCCTTCCTTGCCTTTGGATGAGCACCATGCATCCCAAACCTGATCACTACCATACAAGCACTCCCAAATTCTAACGGTTTGATCAGATCGTGAGGTGAATCTGGCATGCATGTTCCAGCCCTTTTTAGACTGTCAGATCCTTTCCAGAATCCCATCAGGAGAGCATGTCACGCATTTTCATCAGAGCCGTCAGATCTTCAGATAACGACCCATCATGGTCGTACGTCAAAGCATGCGCTTGTGGGTATATCACACTTTAGCCTTTGCTTTCCTTATATTTTGTTTTAGTCTAATAATTGTAAAAGAAGTTTTGAATAATTACAGTAAGGATCTCATAGTTTATTTGCATTTTAGTCCAACTAAGTAGAAGTCATGTGTGTCTTCACGTGTTTTTGTGGATCATTTACAGAGTTTTCATGTTCTTTTATGTGTTAATGAAATAGATAAAGTTTTTGGAAATTACATTTATGCCCCAGTGAGTCTAGATCACGTGTAGCGCATGATTTCTCTAGATTAATTACACTTAGGCTCCTAGTTTTTTATTCCTTGTTAATATTTGGCTCAGGAACTTAAATAAATTGCATTTTGGTCCTTCTGTAGCCAGCATTTTTATTTTATGTCTTTTCTATTACAATAAATATTAAATTATCTCCAAAAATTCTACTACAATTCCTTGTAGCCCATGCAATTATGTTTTTCATTTAGTGATTTTCGAGTGTTAATTTTATTTGTTATCATCAAAAAATCAAAAACAATATAAAAGTCTTTGTTTGCCTTGGAAAATTCATTAAAAAATCGAAAATTTCTTCGAAAATTTCAAAAAAATTAGAGTAGTTTTATTTTGACTTGTTTGGTTTTCTATCCAATTTCCATCTTATTTGTTTTTATAAAACTCTAAAAAATTACAAAACCTTAAAAATACCATAAAAATTAAATAAAATATTTGAAAAATCAAAAAATTGTGATTTCAATTTTTTGTGGATATTTAATTATACCTCCATTAAAATTTGATTTCCAAGAGTTTTGAGTTGATTTGTTATTTTTAATTCGAAAAATACTCCTAGTTGTACATTGTTTCTGTGTTTCTTAGTTTTTTATTTTTATATAATCTCGAAAACATCTAAAATTCTTTAGAAATTTAAAAGAAATAGTAAAAAATTATTAGAAACACAAAACATTTTTTCTTGAATATTTTGTACATTTATACTATATTTGGAAAGCATACAAAAAGAGTTTGTGTGTGTGTGTTTGTGTGTCTTTAATTAATTCATATCTTTATTTGCCTTATTTTTTAAAATTAAAAATTTGAAAAATAAAAAATCACTAAAAATCATAAAGAAAAATAAAAATCCTTTGAATCTCTTGATTTGACTACCTAGGTTTAATTGTGCTAGACTCTGGACATTAACCTTATTCGGGGTCTGTTTTGCCAAGTGTCGGGGCACTTGGGGACCTCATCGGATTTTATTTTCATCGCTTTATTTTATTTATTTTCTTATTGTTTTCATGTACTTTAGCCCCTAGACTTAGGTTTCTATTTGGATTAGCCATGTAGTGATTAGGTCCATTACCCTAATATAACATTTTTTCCTATAGAAATCGATTGGACTTAGTCAAAATAAAGTGGTTCTTCCTGTACGAGGAGCTTCTATTTAAGATGGTTTTCACCTTTTCATGCATATAGATTAGTTTTACTTTATGCGTGTATCATAGTGTATGTAGACTACTGGAGTAAGATATGCCTTCTATCTTGTGCATGCATTCATAGTTTCTCACGCATCGGCTTTTCTGCCTTCCTCCCCCTATTTTCTTGGACTTAGGAATAAAAGAAAATCAGAAAATTTTGTTAGACATGTTTTTTTTCAAAAATACCAAAAAAATGATAACCCTATAAAATCCGAACTGCTAAGCAAACTCGACCCTAAAATAAATGTAAGGACTATCATTGTTTTGGGGAGAGTAACCCCCTCCTTGTTTGCAGGTACTCTCCAGACTGAGTGAGGCACGTACACTTAAGGAATAGAGCCCAAATACCTGGACTTGTACCCTAAACGCTTGGACTTTGACTCTTCGATCCTGTTATTACTACAAGCGCTTGCCTCAGGCGCTAGTAGAAGTAGTCGTGTGGATACAGAGGTGGGTTCCCTTAGAACGATTCTCGGGCTCTTATGAGGATAGCTCTCTGCATGGGGGATTCATCAACTTATTCTTGTGAGCTTGTCAAAATAACTCCTTTATTACTAAACTCTAAAATTGAAAATATTAATGACTGAGCTTTCATGGTCGTCATTGTTTAGTTGGTGAACTTGGGGGTTTTGTTTTCTCATCATTGTTTTTCAGTCCATATCTACTCTTCACTTCTCCCTACATCATGATGATTGCAGGGTAATCTCTTAGGCTACCTTTGGTAGCACCGCTTCACAACACACCTGCTCATTCATCTAGGGTTGTTCCTAAGAGCTCAAAACTGCTATCGGAACCTGAGTATTCCACCTCCTTCTTCTTTGACCTTTCACAATACATCACTTGAGGTACAGTAACAGCAGACAGAGCAGATTTTTGTTGACTTTGTGACATATGAGGTCCGCTCTTTTTCCTTTCAGAGTCTGACGAGATGGCTCAAGAGTGGAGAGAGGATGAGCAGCCAATATTCACGATATGTTCGATCAGGCTACGATTTGAAGGATATTGAGAATCCTCAAGCGCATCACAGAAGCGTGACGATCGCGTCTCATGCGATCGAGGCGACTAGTCGCACTAGTCGCGATATGCAGTGGAAATTAAAAAATTTTAAAACATGTGATGAAACCACATGATCACAAGAACATTTCTTGGATCGTTTCATCAAACCACAAAGTATTAGAAATACCTCTTGAAGTGTGGTTGCGATCACGAGATCTCTAAAGCAAAAGATCCTCTTGGCTCAAGTCCGATCCATGAAGACATCACTTGTGGGCGCGATGATGAGACACGTGACTCCCGCAATCCTCGACAAGATCCAAGCTTCGAAATCCCCTGATTTCGTCCAATGAAATCCGTTGTCTTCATCTAGAGCAAGCAACCCCAAAGAAGATGGAGATCCTTGAGTAGTCGAAGGCGAAGGCAAGAAGGTCTCTCTCAACGCATATGATGGATGGCCACCATAGAGAGAGGGAGAGAGGACGGCGAGAATGAGAAGAGAGAGAGAGAGAGAGAGTAGATGTGTACTATTTATCTTATTCAAAGGGATAGGGTTGCCCTCCTTATATATTAGTTTGGGATCCAATGGATCTCAATCCATGGCATACGTAGATCCAACAGCTAGATTGATCTATGCATCAATCAACGACCATGATGATTCTTGGTTTAAAACCAACAACATTAATTTATATCAAATCAAATATATGTTGTATTATCATCAACATAATTTAATTTAATATAAATCAATTATTAAGAGATAACAAGATAAACAAAAAGGGAGATAACAAATCACCCCCTAAAATTGGGGGGCATCACCTATGACTAAGTCATTGGTGATGCCACCTCATTTTGGTGGTGATTATCTCCTTTTTATTTTATCATATTATTTCTTAATAAATTACAATAACTTTTATTGCAATAATATCCACCAAATTAATTCCAAATTAATTTGTGAATATTTCAATCATGCCATTGAAAAATATGTGAATCATATTCACAACCCAAACTAATTTGTAAATTACATTTCCAATTAATTACTTAATGTGAATCCAATTCACATTAATAATTAACAAATGTTATTTACAAAGCTTCTCTCGCTAATATATCATAAATCATATTTATAATATATACACAGATATTATGGATAGCACTATCCACGATCTGTATTTTCTTGATAATTAAATCTCATTTAATTATCTTGGATAATCATTCTCACAATATGAATCTCATTCATATTATACTTGATAATTAAATCTCATTTAATCATCAATACCTTCTTGCTTGGATATAAAATTCATCATAGGAATTATTCTCGAACTCCTTCAAGAATAATGTGCTTTCTCCGCAGATACTTGGAGACAAGGACAGGGCGATTGTATTGTTCCACATATAGTGACTTGGATATTTAGATCTCATCTCAAATCCAGATCTAATGGACCTCCCATAGATGCTTGATTAAATCAAGTTCGTATACTTAATCTTCTCATTCAGATCAATGTCCAACACTTGGACTAAGATCAAGTTACTTCTCTACTGAGAGGAGTCACTAAAATCCAGGCATGTTTCATCACTCCCTCGGACTGGAAGCGTCATGGTTATACAATCGTTTATGATCACATCACCCTCAGGTATTCCTAATACCTGCACATCCTGCACACTGGAAGACCAATGATCAACCTGAAGATGAAGATCAATTTTACACTGTCTTCTTCAAAGTTTGATCACCAAGTTTCTCAATCTTGGTCATTGGGAATCGGTATCGATCATATGCTTTCCCAAAGCATATATCATACCTTCAAATTCTTTTCATGCTTCCAAAGCATGATGACCATGCATGGAATTTGATCGGTCCCAATACCTCATGAGTGAGCTCATGTCTTCTGGTTCATAAGTGAACCTGTATGATCCCTTTGAGAGATCGTATTACTCATATGCCCTTACATGAACACCAAAATGTCGGTGTATAGACCTTGGTTAGGTCATCAACCTATTGGTCTGCCAAATGTACATAGTCAGACATATAGTAACACATCTATCTCCGGTCAGAGGATGTGTGCCTATGCTGTGACAGCATTCAACATAGGACTTAAGTTATCTCGATCTCGTTAAGTCAACCCTTTGACCTAACTAATCTGACACCTCCGAATCACTATTCCCATGCATAGAACATGCATCAAGAGGTCGATCAGATATCAGCCTATGTGAGAAAGGATTGCCATTTCCTACTCAGGCTGGAGATCATCTCTTAATAATCATTTGACGGTGTTTGATGAGTCCTCTATCTAACTCCTGAGATATTCATCTAAACACCAGCCTCTATGATTCAATTATTGAATCAACAGCTATATGATCATCAAGATGGCCATGGCACATAACCCTAATTGTACAGAGGGACCTATTATGCAAATTAGTTATTCTTCATTTCAGATCAGGGAATGATATTTGCAATAACAATTATTTCATAATGGCTCACCACGGGCTCGCATGTCCAATACGATCAACAATACCCTCCTAGCATCCCTAGAGATGATGCAGAGATAGATTAGGGACTGGGGATTGTTTATGATAAAGGTGAGACAGGAGCTGACAAAGATGCAATATGGGAGAGCAGATGTCAGAGTTGAGAGACTTGGTGGCAGAGGAGAGATACATGAGGATTGAGCAGAGGATAGATACAGACTCTAGGAGGAGGCCTGTGCTTCACATAGACATTTGCGTACCATGAGGGAGTTGCACAACCCTGGTGCAACTCTCACTCATAGGTGGATTCAGTTACCAGCCATTCTGGGAGATTTTGAGCTCCGTCCACAGATGATTCAGTTGTTTCCCAAGTTCCATGGGCACGCCACCGAGGAGCCCTATCTACATCTCTAGGAGTTTGAGATGATCTGCAGTACCGTCCACAACAGGATGGTAGACGAGGATACCATCAAGTTGATAGCCTTCCCATTTTCCTTGGTTGACAGAGCGACCTACTGGTTGAAATACCTGGGGAGGGTTGTCACCACCTGGGAGAAGTTGAGGACCAAGTACCTCAACAAGTACTATCCACTCAGTCAGACGAATGCAGCGAGAGCGGTGATCAATAACTTCACCATGATCCCAAATGAGCAGTTCCATGAGTCTTGGGATCGATTCAGAGAGCTATAGATAGGTGTCCACATCATAATATCAACAAGCCCAACTTTGTCCAGAGCTTCTTTTGTGAGCTAACACCTGAGCTGCAGGGGCTTGTCAATGCCTCTTATGGAGGATCTTATTTCTCCAAGGACAAGGATCGGGTCCGGGCCATCTATGAGGAGATGGCTGAGAACTACACAGTGATGACTCAGACCCATGTCTACACTCAGGGGAAGCCTCCCCATCAGGCATTGTCTCTCCACATATTTACACGTATAGAGGCGGGTCCATCTTCATCTTCAACAGCAGTAGCACTAGCAGAGTCATGAGCTGCAGACATGGGCATCATTAGCCAGAAGTTGGACTGCACGGAGATCGTAGAGAAGAAGATGTGCCATGGCCTAGACAAGCTCAACAGGATTGAGTTATCATGGGCCCTTGGCAACGATGCCATCATCCAGGGCCTAGACAGTCAGATGGCGCCGTTGCTGGGGAGACTATTGGTTTTCACGCACAGTGGTCGTCCCATTGTTCCATTATTCCATTTCCCGCTAACTTACGAGCTGCAAAACCCTACGTTAAGTTGCGTGAATTATTAAGCATTTGAAATATCAATGTGTCATTGTAATTACATCGGGAATTCGAAATCAGTCAAGAAATAACCACAGTTAATTATCTAATTTTTAATCGGCGTGGTTTTATGTTTATTTTACTTGGGCAAGTCCTAAGGTCAAACTACAGAGCTCAAATTAAACAGAGGGAAGTCAGGGGTTTAATTGCAAATATAATAATTAAATAGAATAAAAAAATAATTGCAGAATAGGGTCTTAAGTATAAATACCGATACCTGTTGAGCGTCCGAGCGACACGGGTTAGGGAATAAGATAATCAGAGGGTCGTTGCGACTCGGATCACAATGCCTAATCTCAATCAAGAAAAACCGAGAACCACAAACAAATAAATATCAATCCATCAGAACAATGTTAGCGGTCTCCGCTATTTTATTTTAACCTGATATAGTGACTAGGGTCGAACTCAAGGAGCACGAGTAAAACCTATAAAGTAGTCGATTCTCAAACAAATAAAAGCATATTTTTATCAATTTTGATTTTGTAATTTTTTAATATTTTCAAATAAGAGAACAAAACAAGTAAATAAGAAAAACAAGGCACAAGCAAGACTTTGGAATTTTTATGTAAGGTCAAAAATGCTAAAAAATTAGAAATTAACTTTTTTTAGGTTTTTCAAATATTCAGATGTTTTTGATTATTTTATGGGAATTTTCCAATTTTTGTATGATTTTATAAAAATCAAACAAAGGCCAACAGGGAGAACAGTGTACAGCCTCGACTAGAAGGCAAATTTAAAATACTAAAGTGCCCTAAGTCCTAGTTATGATTTTTATAAGAAAGTAAATAAAAATATCCAACAGCAGAAACTAAAATCCTATTTTTTTTAATTTTCTAGAACTTTTAATGACTTTTTAAGGGTTTTGTGATTGTTAGGTGTTTTATAATGATTTTTGCAACAAAAATACTAATGAAGGTGAAGCGCACAAAGACAAGCACACACTAATTTTCTGTAATTTTTAAAACAATTTTTATATTTTTTATGTATTTTATAAAATAGACAGCGCAACGTTTAGGTTTTTTATTTTTAGAAAATAATCTAAATTAATTCACACAAATTACCATAAATACTACGTGTTAGCAGGAGCTAACAGTAATTTTATGGAATTTTTGGAGTTAATTAGGTATTTATTTGATTAAAAACAACACACACAGCTTGCAGGAATCTAATTGCAATTATACTAAAGTTCCAGGCCAATTGATAACATACATGAAAAGATCAGGGTGAATAGTGCAAAAATCCCAAGGTATTCACGCACATGCTCAAAAATTCACGCACGGGGGTATAAGTGTAATTATCAGAAAACTTCTACTCGAAGCATAACATTCAGGAAGTTCAGGATCAAACATGCAAAAACACCAGACATGCACGTGGGACAGCACATGAGTTCATACAAATAGGACTAAAATGTAAATTAAGAACTAGCAAGGGTCCATATGCAAAATGACCAAACTACAACTTTATTTACAGAACTATATAATAAAACATAAAAGCGTGGGGGTGAAAAATACAAAATACCCAAAGGAGGCATGTGGCATGCGTGGAAGGCTTCGTGGTCGTACAGCCCTGATCACTGTAGCTTGCTGATCTGATGGTGCAAAGGTTGTTGCAGACGTGCGGCTGTATCTGGTGGAGAAGTGTTGATCTAACGGCGCAGCAGCCTTCTTGTCGGGCGAGTATGATGCGAACTAGCATGAGGGCCCCCATCCGACGGTGGGGAAGGTGGCAGCAAGAACAGGAGTCCTGCGAACTTTGCCTGAGCATTAGCAGACATCCGACATTCCGATGAAGGAACGGAGGACACCAGTAGCTTCGTGAGAGTGCTCCACAGATAATGGGGTGCTTTGGTGGAGACGGCAGCAGCTGGATGGACGTGTCGCCTTGACGTGCCGCCTTGAGCTGCTCCTCCTGAGCAGCTGGGGGCTCAAAGGTGGTCTACTACGCTAGCCAACACCTGTAATGGGTAGAGAAGACTCGGGCGGGGCTCCGGTCTAGGTCATTGAAGCTAGAGGTGAAAGAAGCGAGGGCGAATGGAAGTCGATCTCCGGCGAAGGTGGTGGGAGGAGATATCGGCCTTAACCTTGACCTCAAGGTCGAGTCCAAGGATGATCAGGTCATGCTGCAAGGAGTAGCGGTCATAGAGGGTTCGATCAATAACGATAGGATGGAGTTAGGTGGCTCCGACCAGGGTGGTCGGGGCAGATGGACTACAGCGGAGGCGAAAGGAAGGATTTGATGGACAAGGAAAATGGAGTTGAAAGAAGCATTACCTGAGGGTGCTGATGAACTCCGCAACTTCAGGCGGAGCAGAGAGGCAAGGTCGTGGCCTCGACCGTGCTGTGGCAGGCAGGGAGGCTGGACGCGGCGGAGGACTCCAGCCACGTAGCTGAGCTGCGTGATTACACTACCAAACTCCAATCCGACGATGCTCTCCGGTAGCTATCACTCAACCAAAGGTGTCTTGGGGTGAAAGAAGGAGCGAGGCATGAGCTACCTTGGCTGCCGAGGCAGAGGAGATGCTTTATAGGGTTCCCGGGAGGCTGGAATGTTCGAACGATAGCGCAACCCCAGGAAGATCTGTGCTTTCCTAGGGATCTGCGAAGGTCATGGATCCTAGGAGTAAGCTCGGGCAAAGAATTGGGGCGAAAGCAGGCCTAACCCGATCAGGAAAAATAGGAGAAAAGGCACTGGTAAAGAGAATCAGGTCGGGTCAGCCCTGGAAGAAGGAGTTTACCAGAGGTCAACATCCGGTCTGGACCAATCAAAAAAATCGAATATACAAAATATTTATAAATTCAATAAAAATAGTAATTGCATTCTAAATAAAAAGTATATAAAACGAAAAATGTTTATTATTTTTCAAACTATTTTTATATGATGTTTAATTATTTTTATGAAAATAAATTAGTTTATACAGTATATAGTATTATATACAGGTATAATATACCTAAGTATTATGTACAATTTTTTTATTTTGTTATTTTTGCTCAATACCCCCAATTTTATATTTTATTTATTTTCAACATGATTTTAGGAGTACAAAATAATTTTTATTTTATTTTTATGAGTTATTTAGAGGTTTAAAATAAATAGGAGATGTGATATATATACATATGCTTCGCACAATGAAAAAGGATTTTATTTTTATGTTTATTTAATTTTTTTGATTTTTATTTTATTTTTATATTATTATTAGAAATATATACAAGGAGATAAAAAGATTGATTTAATTTTATCTTGTCAAAAATAATTATATAGGCATATAGGTAATATGTACAATACAAAGTAGGCCCTATCTCTCTCTACTTATTTTATTTGGAGATCAGGTCAAGGCTTGACCTTCTCTTGGGGTTCAGGTCACTCTGTATTTATTCTTAATACCTCCTTATTTTTTATTTTCCTTTATTCTTTTATTTTTGACAAATACATGCTAAATATGCAATATTAACAAATGCATGCAAAATGTTATGTTATTATATTTACAGGTATTTACATGTTGTTTTGCCAAGATAAATGGCTAAAATAAAAGAATAAAGAGTGAGAATCAGGGATTCATCACCCCCGCTATACTTTACCTTTGCTAGTCCCTTAGCAAACACTTATTTGAAAAAGAAGTAAAAAAGAGAAGAAAAGAAAAAGAAGGAGAATCAAGGTTGATTATTAAACTTATCTTCATTAAATTGAAGTATGGAGCTTTGTCATACCTTTCAATTATTAGTTTGTCGGAACCTTATCGGGATCTAGGTTTAAGACTCAACATCCTCTAAGTTCCACCATTCTATGGTCAAGACTCCTCAACAATCCAGATCAGAACAGGTCTACATACGCAGACTTTAATGACCATGCATCTTTCCTTGTACTGTGTAAGTGATATGTAGCTCCCCACCTTAGAAATGACAAAGAAACAACTTCCCTCAACAAGGTAACTCTAATTCCTCAGTCTAGCAACTCTTTCCTCGAAGAGAGGGATATTCCCTTCTAAGTTCAAGTTCAACCAGCTCAAGAAAAGGGGGAAAGAAGAGAATGGACTGTGGCCAGTGTAGCCATGTATCCTTGGGAGCCCAACCAGTGTAGCTAAGTCTCCCGCTGCAAGCTTCATGAGATGAGAAGATGTAATACATATGCTTTGCTTTAATTGACTAATGGCAGGCATTTTTTTCTGTCAGGCCTATCCACTTTTTTAGAGTTTTCTTGATTTTTGTGCATTTTTTTATGTGCACATGTACAACATATCTACATGGTGCATCATATACATAAGGACTTTTTCTTCTTGAGCCAGTAGACTATCCCTCTTTTGAAGCATTAATGCAACCAACAACTCCTGTCTTCAGACCTCAACACCGCCAGACCAAGTTGAGATGCACATCCCTCCCTAAAGGAAGACGAGAGGTTCTGCCTAGAAGTACTACCCTCGTATGCTACCCCAAGCCAAGGAAAATTGCCTCCTCACCACCTCATTTGTGGAGGGCTATGTGTAAGGTGTTGGTCCAAGTAAAGCCATTGTCTGTGAGAGTTAAGTGTGTGTTGTTAAGTGCTCTAATTAGGCTCATGAAGATGACATGTGATCATAGCCTAGTGGACTCAAAGAATTAACTCACCAATGGAGCTGAACAGTCTTAACCCCAAATCCTATAAAGTTCCTCTGAGAATTAGGTGGATTAAGGTCTTAACCAAGATCCACTTTCCAATTTATTTCCAGAATAGTTTAAGTGTCAACTATGATTCAGAAGAATTTACAAAATATGTACAAAATACTTTTTATGAAATTTTTCAAAAATTTTAGAAGATATGCCAAATTTTTGAAAAATGTGAATGCATGCATGCATGAATACATAAATTTTACAAACATTTACACATGGGTTTTTTGCAAACTTTTATTTTTCAAACATTTTTTCAAAAATTTTTGTACTATATACATAATTTTGATACAAAAATATTTACAAAGTTTTTACAAGCAAAACATATTTACAAACCTTTGTACAAAATAGTTTTTACAAATAGTCATTTACGAACATGTATGTGCAAGAAAGAATTTTATGTAGAAGCAAAAATTTTAATTTTTTTTTTATTTTTAGCTGTGTGGTTTTTAGCCATTTTATTTATTAATACACTCACATAAAGTACGAGTTATGGCTAAATTATATATGCAATATATACGACACTCCCCTTCACTTAGCTCGAACTATGTCCTCAAAGTAATCAAAGAGCGATGAAGAAGACATAACTCGTGCTTAGTATAAGGAAGTGAAAAGAAGTTCTATACTACAACGACGAATGCAAGAATTAAAATCAACAGAAGTTAGTGATTCACCCTATACTTAGGATCAAGCAATCCTAAGTATAGAAGACTGTATACAAGGGAAGGACTGAGGGTTAGAATGTACAATGTCTACCTCCCCTATACTTAGGATAAAATATCCCTAAGTATAGGCAGCAAAACAGAGGTAAAAAAAATCAAAAGATAATCACAAGTCTGACACCCCCCAATACTTAGGGTAAAGTACACCCTAAGTATAGCATAATCATAAGATGGAGATGGGGTGTTAGAAAAAGAATGTGTGATATGGACATCTGGATCTATACAAAGGCGGAAGACAGTGATAATCAGGCATGAGATGCAAATGATGTGAGTCAAAGACCACTCTCATACAAAATGAATAGGGGCGACGATCAACGGATCATGACCTAGATATGGCTTGAGGCGCTGACCATTAACGTGAAAGGTGGACTCAGTTGACATCTCAGATATGTCGATACTACCATTGTCATACACCTTTCGGACCAGGTATGGTCCCTTCCACTAACTCTGCAATTTCCCTGGAAATAATCTAAGCCTGCCATCGAAGAACCATACTCTCTGATCTGGCTCAAACTATTTATGACTGATATGAGAATCATGCCATATCTTCACTCACTCCTTATACTGTAGGCTACTCGAAAAGGTTGCATCTCTGAGCTCCTCCAGGGCTGCCAATTCTACCTTCCTTTGATCACCTATACTCTCTGGATCCAATAATATGTCAGTGACAGCCCAAAGTGACTTGTGCTTTATCTCCACAAGTAAATGGCATGGCTTTACATAAACGAGATGAAAGGGAGACATACCCAAAGGTGTCTTGAAGGAAGTCCGATATGCCCACAAGATCGAGTCCAAAAGCTGTGATCAATCCTTTCGATTGGGGCGGACTACATTCTGCGGTATCGTCTTGATCTCCCTGTTCGATACTTCAACAAGACCATTAGTCTGAGGGTGATATGGAGTGGCAACTCGATGGTCTATGCTGAACTCATTAGCAAGGGCTTTACCTTGTCATTGATAAAATGAGACCCCCCATTAGATATCAATACTCTAGGCACCCCGAATCGTGAAATGATATTCTTCCTCAAAAATCTACAAACACTCTTAGCATATGTGGTTCAGGCAGGAATGGCATCGACCCAGCAACTCACAAAGTCAATAGCCAATAGAATTTACTCGAATACCTGACTCTTAGGGAATGGATCCATGAAATCAATGCCCCATGCATCAAAAACCTCACAAAAGTGAATGGGTTGCATAGACATCATATCACGTTGTCCACAAGTGCCCGTCCTCTAACAGTCAGGACACCTCTTCACGAATTCATTAGAATCCTTGAAGAGGGTAGGCCACCATAGGCCAGATTGGAGCACTTTCTGTGTTGTTCTCCTCCCAAAATGATATCCTCCTGCCTCAAGCTTGTGGCAGTAAGTGAGGACGTTGTGGTGCTCCTCCTAGGGAATGCACCAATGCTAGATGGTATCCCATCCTTCATGGTAAAGGATGGGATCCTCCCAATGGTATGACTTGGCCTTCGCGAGGAAGGTCTCAAGTCGCTGCTTGGGCCAACCCTGTGGAACTTTCTTGGCGACAAGATAGTTCACAATGTCGGCGTACCACGAGAGCGAGGCGATAGCAAGTATCGCCTCATATGGAAAGGTCTCTGTGATAGGCCCAATCTGCTCAGATTCCTCCAGATTCTCCAATCGGGAGAGATGATCCGCCACCACATTCTTGACTCCTGGCTTATCCTTAATCTCAATATCAAACTCCTGGAGTAGAAGGATCCATATAGTCAATCTCGCTTTGGCATCCTTCTTTGGCATGCGGTACCTGATGGAGGTATGTTCAATATAGATATTCACTTTGGATCCAAGAATATATGATCTGAATTTGTCCAAGGCAAATACAACAGCTAGCATCTCTTTCTCCGAGAATGTATAGCTCCGATGGGTGACATCTAATGTACGGCTAGCGTAGTGAATGGAAAATGGTAATCCACCCCTCCTTTGTACTAGCACAACCCCTATGGCAAAGACAGAAGCATCCGTCATGATCTCGAATGGGAGAGACCAATCAGGCTGCTGAAGGACATGATCCTCAACAACTAGATTCTTGAGAGTTCCAAATGACGAAAGACACTTATCATCTATAATGAACTCAGTGTCTTTCATCAGCAGATCAGTAAGCAGTCAGGAAACCCTGCTGAAGTCCTGAATAAAACATCGGTAGAAATCGACATGCCCCAGAAAAGACCTCAACTGCCGCAGGTTGGATAGTGGATTGAGTTTCCTAATGATATCCACCTTGGTCGGATCAACCTCCATGCCCCTGTTGGAGATGATATGACCAAGAACCATCCCATGAGTCACCATGAAGTGACTCTTCTCCCAAGATAAAACAAGATGCACCTCAATGCAGTGCTGAAGCACTCAATCTAGGCAATCAAGACAAGCATCAAACCCATCACCGTTGATCGAGAAATCGTCCATGTACACCTATAAGCAATCACCCACCATGTCCGAGAAGATGGACAACATGAACCTTTGGAATGTCATCGGGGCATTGCATAGACCAAAGGGCATCCGTCTGAAAGCATAAGTTCCAAACGGACAGGTGAATCTCGCCTTGTCCTGGTCTTCGGACGCTATGGCCACCTGATTGTAATCGAAATACCCATCAAAGAAGCAGTAATGACTCTTCCCAGATGGCCTCTCTATAATCTGATCAATAAAGGCAGTGAGAAATGATCCTTCTTGGTGGCCTGATCAATCGTCTGTAGTCCACAGACCCTCTAAGAAATGGGTACCCGGGTAGCGATCTCCTCTCCAGATTCACTCACAACTTTGGTGATGCTCGCCTTCTTGGGCACCACATGCAATGGACTAACCCTCTTGGAGTCAGAGATGGGGTAGATAAAATCGGCGCTCCACCATTTTGATATCTCTTTCATGACCACCTCTCGAAGATTCGGGTTCAGACATCGCTAGAACTCACGCGATGGCTTCGCACCTCTTTGAGATAGATATGGTGGGAGCACAAGGCCGGACTTATCCCCTGGCGATTAGCTACGCTCCATCCTATCGCCTTGTGGTTCCTTTCAAGAACCTCCATCAAACGAGATTCTTGCTCTCCAATCAAATCTGATGTGATAATGACTGGGTATATCTCATGCTCATCTGCAAGGAATCTATACTTCAATGACTGTGGTAAGGGCTTCAGTTCTGGGTAACTAGGAGCTGGCAAATCTAACTTCTGGAATGTCTGCATAAAGGCAACTAAATCTGAATGAGATAACTCTCGCTGATCATGAATATGTGGTGAAGACGGCTCGGCTGGTGTGTTTGTACTCAATGGTGGCTCGGTCTCCACCCTAACCGTTGGCTCTATGGGAATCAGAAAAGGCAAATAATCATCGAAATCGTCCCAATCTATGTCTGAATCCGAGGGATCTGAATCAGAAGCACAAGAAACGAAATCTGCTTCGCTTTCCTTAACATGATCATCAGCCTCAAAAGTGTCCTTGACCAAGAGTGTGCTCTCCGAACTCTCCTCTACTGGAAGATGTAAATCTACAATGTCTGAAGGTGATAGAAGGGCTCGTGAAACTGGGTCAGTCCAAGCAACTTCATCATCAATGATAACAAAATCACACTCCTTGTGGTCATCTCGCTCTGCCTCTATCGTCTTCTCTGCATCGTTGAACTGCTCTGAGCAAGCTAAATCTCGCGTTCTAGTCTCGCTGATCGTCTCTATTTGTATACTCTCTCCCTCAACGTGAAAGTATACCTTCCCGCTATCATGGTCGGATACTTCCTTGGTTGTGACCAAGAATGGTCATCCTAAGATGATGGGGTTATATGTCACAGATTCAGGGATCTCCATGTCCAACACGACAAAGTCCACGGGGAATTTCAGGCCCTGAATTATGACGACCACATCCTTCAACAACCCTTCGGCCTCTTGACAGATCGATCAGCAAACTGAAGGACTGTCATGCTCTGTCTAAGAGGGTCAAACTCGAATTGGTTGAGTAAGGCTGCCGGAAGTAGGTTGATGGAAGAGCCACTGTCTAATAAAGTATGATCGAAACTCTACTCATGAATGTGGCATCTGACGTAGGGAGCTCCTGCGTCTGGCCTCTTGGCTGGTAGACGGTTCTGGATGGCGAAGCAGGTGACACGGTTGAGCACATGGATCTCTACCTGATGGTTCCTTTGTTTCTTGCGAATAGTAGTCTTCTCTCTCAAGTTCTTCTGGAAGAGAGGGATGTGCTCAAGTGCCTCCTGTAGAGTCAGCTAGATATGGAATATGTCTATCATCTGCTGGCTGAACTCTAACTGTTGTTCTCTTTTTGGATTTTCTTTTTTATTCCCCTTAGCCAAGCGGAGTTCTTGTGGGAAGGGGATAGATGGGCCCTCCTCAAATAGAGGGCTAGGAGTAGGCTCCTGCTATTGTGAAGGAATGGAATCCATACAAGGATCATCATGCATCACATATGGACTCGAAGATGAAGAAACCTTTCCTTTATTAATTTTTTGGTCTTTTTAGAATAGTCCTGAGATACAAGAACTGAAGGAAACACAACAGGAATAGAAATGGTGGCATCAGCACCACCCACGGCATTTGTCTTCCCGGCATCAGTACCGTGTTTTGGCTCAACATCAAATGGAATGGCACCAACTACATCTAGAGAAGCGACGGCCTCAGTACTGTCGACTAGATCATCATCCTCGGTGGCTTCAGCACCATTATATTCAACACCATCATCAGCAGAATCAGCACCACTGTCCTCCTCGTTTGGCGCTCCTGGCTCATCATGGGGTCGTCGTCAGACGAGACGCTGTCAGCTGGCATCCTACCACTCCTAAGTGATATAAAATCAGCATCAAAAATGTATGAAGAGATATCACCCAATGAAGCACTAGGAGTGGTGGTCTTTGTGAATTGTACCTGCTCAGATTTCCTCTTTAGGTTGTTCAGATTGGGCTCGATCTGAGTGGGTATGGTGGCCTTGCCCTTTATTATGTCCCTCATCTCCTGGCAAAACTCATCCATCTCCGGCCTAAAGGATTCCTGTTGGTATGCGAGTAGGTGGGCTAGATCGTCAAGGGTCAGGTTCTCATAGGCTGGACCATGAGAATCGGACAAGTTGTATGGGAGGATGAGTGAACTGTTGTTGAGGTTGCTGCCTCCACTGTTGTCCCTGTTGATAGGGACGAGGACTCGACTTAGTGATATTATGGCTGGTGGGAGTATTGGGGTTGTTGCTGAGGCTGGCTGCTCGATCCGCCCTAAGCTGGAGGCTGCTGCTGGGATGAGGTGCCTCCAGTAGACCACCTGAATCTGGGGTGATCGCGATGGATCCCGGGTTGTCGGTCATACCAAATCCCATTGACTTCCATCAACGGCTCATGCTCGTAAGGGTAAGGGGGAAGAATTACCAGTGGCTGATCCTATTGATACACCACCATCTGATTGTGCTGAGATGGCGGTGGCTGAGAATACTACTGCTGCAACGGCTGAACAGGCTCCTCCTGGATGTAATGAACCTGGGGTACTGGGCGGAGTGCTGGGAAGAGCTACTATTGCTAAGGTCAGCCTGTGACCTGAGACGGGGCTGAGAAGCCTTCTGTGCCTCCTGGAGACACATGATTTGGGTCTTCAGGTCACTGAGGGTCTGTGCCAACTGGTCTATATGCATCATGCCCCACCACTGCTTCTTCTCGATAATCTCTATGCGGTTCAACTTCTCGTTGATGATACCCATGTCAGCTGCCGATGACTCTGCATGTGATGCTGCTGACGAAGAAGTAGATGGACATGTATCTACCCGTGTTATCCTCTGATTGGACGCGGACTATGGAAGGGGCTTCCCCTAAGTGTAGACTTGGGTCTGGGACTTCACGGTATAGTTTCCGACCATCTCCTCATAGATGGACCAGAACTGGTCTTCATCCTTGGCGAAGTAGGAGCCCCCACAAGAAGCGTTAACAAGCCCTTGTAGCTCCAGTGTCAGCCCACAAAAGAAGCTCTGGACAAGATTGGGCTTGGATATATCATGGTGTGGATACCGATCGATGAGCTCACAAAATTGATCCCACGCCTCATGGAACTGCTCGTTGGGGATCATGGTGAAGTTGTTGATCAGACCCTCGCTGCATTGGTCCGGCTGAGTGGACAGTACTTATTCAAGTACTCATTCCGGAGCAGCTCCCAAGTAGTAACATATCTCCCCAAATGCTTCAGCTAGTAGGTTGCTCTGTCAACGAGGGAGAATAGAAATACTATCATCTTTATGGTGTCCTCCACCACGAATCTATCGTGAATCGTGCTGCAGATCATCTTAAACTCCTATAAGTGCAGATGCGGCTCCTCGGTGGCTAGACCATGGAACTTGGGCAAGATCTGAATCGTCTGGGGGCCGAGCTTGAAGTCGCCCAGAATCTCAGGGAGCTGGATCCAACGATGGGTGAGGGTTGCACCAGGGTTGTGAAACTGCCTCATCGATCATGGTTGTCTGACTGACTCAGGCTAATCCTCCGGGTGTATGTATGCTCCTCCTCCAGCCTCTGGGATCTCTCCACCGGCTGCTCGGTGCGGATCTCCTCAGTCAGCTTGCATCTGTGCTATCTCTCGATGTAACTTTTCCATAAAGGCTCCCTGGTTTGTAATCTGTCCCTGCATCATCTCCAAGGAGGCTAGAAGTGTGTTGTTGATGGCGCCCTGATCTAGAACATATGTCGAACCATGGGGATGTCCATCGGTGCATTCCTCGTTGTTGGCCATCTCATGGGTCTCTACAAAGGCAAAAGACCCGAACTCAGGTGTCGTCAAATGTAAAAATATCTATGCTGGTCTTTGCTCGGGCACCTTAGGACTGGTGGGAGAAGGGTGATCGAGGGGGAACAGGGCGGAATTGAACTCGGGTTCAGAGAGCGGGTCTAGGCTCTCCGGAACATCCCTAGATGAATGACGTGGAGTGCTCAAGAGTGGGTCTACCAAAGGTAGTCTAAGGGACCTCCGACCCATCATCGTGATGTCGGGATGAGTGCAGATGAGATCTGGAAAGTAAACAAGATCAGTAGTCAAAACCCTTGATTCACCTACTCAATGCGAGAGCTAATGACTATAAAGGATCGGTCGATTATCTTGTTGATTTTATTTTAGGTGATAAATCAGTCTTGCATAGCGATTAAGCGAGCTAATAGGAACCCGGTTCTCCTAAGAGACTGGCCAAATCCCAAAACTAGATCTTTCCCAACCAGTATGAATTGTAGACTGTTTATTGGCTACCCCATCAATTCAATCTGTTAAGGATATCACGTCTGCTCTACCGGTTACCGGAGAGATCCTCACTGGAGAACGACTAACCCCAAGACAATTAGACTAGCAAGAGTTCAGGTGTGGCTCTAGCCTAGTGTGCGGGTCACTCTCTTGCTCAAGCAAACCAAACAATAAGGGGGTGACTCTCCCCAAAACAAAATATTTTTAAATGAGGTGGGAGTTAGGGTCAAGTTTGCTTAAACGGTCCCAATTTTATCGTTTTCACTTTTTATGTCTTTTCAAAATCAAATAATGCCTAACGAATTTTTCGATCTCCTGATTATTTTAAGTCCAAAAACAGGGGGAGAAATCGAAAGAGCCGATGTGCGATCAAACACTATGATGCATGAAAAGTAAGAAAGACGTATATGACTCCAGCACTCTACATGTAGGGTAATCCGCATATAAATTTAAAGATAGAATTAAAACTAATCTAAATGATGCACGAAGAAAACGGACTTAGACAAGCAATTTCTAAGATCGTGAAGCACAATAGTCAACTGATCAGAGAGAAAGGTCGATGTCCGTCTCGGATGCCAATCAGTGTCCGCCACAACGGATCATGCACGCATTGTATACGGCCTCTAGCGGCACGTGACCTCTCAATCAATCAAGTTAACTTTTTATTATGAGTTATTAATAAGGTCTAATTACGAATCTATAGGTGCAAGCAATCTATTAGGGATTGGGCCTTAAATTATTTACGTCACAATCAAGGAAATTCCTAAGTCTAGGGGCCAAATTCTTCGAGAATTAAAGAGAAAAAATGACGGTTAAAACTAAACTGGTGAAAACCGCGGTAAGGTCCCTCGAGCACATCTGTGCTCGACGAAACAGACCTTGATAAACCAAATCCAAGAAGAAGTGTACGAGGGTCCAAGAATTATTACAATAATAAATGAGCTGAAATAAATCTAACTACCCTACTCTACTCTATCTAATGTAACTAATCCCTGTTGTCCTCCTGCTCCTCCTCAGGTGCGGTTACTCTAACTGAAAGCCACAACGTCCTCGGGCGGTCCCTCGCACAAAAAGCCAAGCAAGAAGAATGTCAGAAAATCACTTATATACGATAGAGATAAAAAGATACGAAAATCTGAAAAGACTACTAAGTCATGTTCTCTGGCAATGGCGCCATTCTACTGAGCGTCCGAGCGACACAGATAGGGAATAAGATAATCAGAGGGTTGTTACGACCCGGATCACAAGGCCTAAGCTCAATCAAGAAAACTCGAGAACCACTCAATCAAACAAATATTAATCCATCAGAACAATGTTAGCGGTCTCGGCTATTTTATTTTAACCTGGTATAGAGACCAAGGTCGAACTCAAGAAGCACGAGTAAAACCTACGAACTAGTTGATTCTCAGACAAATAAAAGCATATTTTTATGAATTTTAATTTTGCAATGTTTATATTTTCAAATAAGAGAACAAAACAAGTAAATAAGAAAAACAAGGCATAAGCAAGCCTTTGGAATTTTTATTTAAGGTCAAAAATGCTCAAAACTCGGAAAGAAAAATATTTTTAGTTTTTTCAAATATTCAGATTTTTTGATGATTTTCTAGGATTTTTTCCAATTTTTATATGATTTTATAAAAAATCAAACAAAGGCAAACAGGGGGAACAATGTACAGCCTCGACTAAAGGCAAATTTAAAATACTAAAATTACCTTAATGTCCTGATTGTGATTTTTATGATAAAGTAAATAAAAATATCCAACAATAGAAACTAAAATCCTATTTTTTGAATTTTCTAGAATTTTAAATGATTTTTATAAGTTTTTAAGGGTTTTGTGATTTTTAGGGGTTTTATAATGATTTTTGAGAAAATTCTATTGAAGGAGAAGCGCACAAAGATAAGTACACATTTAATTTTTTGGAATTTTTAAAACAATTTTTATAATTATTATGTATTTTATAAAACAGATAGAGAATTTTTAGGTGCTTTAAATTTTTAGAAAATATCAAATAATACTAAATTCATTCACAAAAATTACCATAAATATTAAGTGTTAGCATGAGCTAATATTAATTTTTATGGAATTTTTGGAGTTAACTAGGTATTTATTTGATTAAAAACAACACACACAGCTTGTAGGGACCTAATTGCAATTATACTAAAGTTCCAGGCCAATTGATAACATATATAAAAAGCTCAGGGCGAATAGTGCAAAAATCCCAGGGTATTGACGCACATGCTCAAAAATTCACACATATGGGTATAAATGTAATTATCAGAAAACTTCTACTCAAAGCATAGCATTCAGGAAGTTCAGGATCAAACATGCAAAAACACCAGACATACACGTAGGACAGCACGTGAGTTCATCTAAATAGGACTAAAATGCAAATACTGGAACTAGCAAGGGTCCATATGCAAAATGACCAAACTATAACTTTATTTACAGAACTATATAATAAAACATAAAAGCACGGGGGTGAAAAATGCAAAATACCCCGAGGAGGCACGTGGCACGCATGGAAGGCATCGTGGTCATACGGCCCTGATCATTGCAACATGTTGATCTGATGGTGCAGAGGCTATCGCAGACGTGCGGCTGGATCTGATGGAGCAATGTTAATCTAACGGCTGCAGCAGCCTTCTTGTTGGGTGGCTATGATGTGAACTGGCAGGAGGACCCCCAACCGACGGTGGGAAAGGTGGCAGCAAGAACAGGCATCCTGCGAACTTCGCCTGAGAGTCGGCAGAGATCCGACACTCCGATGAAGGATCGAAGGAGACCAATAGCTTTGTGAGAGTACTCCACGACTAATGCGGTGCTCCGGTGGAGACAGTAGCGGCTGGATGGTCGTTGCGGTGAAGTGCCACCTGGAGTTGCTCCTCCTGAGCAGCTGGGGGCTCAAAGGCGGTCTACTACGCGAATCCACACCTGCAATGGGTAGAGAAGACTCGGGGCGTGGCTCTGGTCTAGGTTATTGAAGCTAGAGGTGAAAGAAGCGAGGGAGAATGGAAGTCGATCTCTGATGAAGGTGGTGGGAGGAAATCTCATCCTTAATCTCGACCTCAGGGTCGAGTCCAAGGATGATCAGGTCACGGTGCAAGGTGGAGCGGTCGTAGAGGGTTCGATCGATAAGGACAGGATGGGGTAAGGTAGCTCCGACCAGGGTGGTATTAGCAGATGAACTGCAGCGGAGGCGTAAGGAAGGATTTGATGGACGAGGAAAATGGAGTCGAAAGAAGCGTTACTTGAGGGTGTTGATGAACTCAGCAACTTCATGCTAAGCGGAGAGGCAAGGTTGTGGCTTCGATCGTGTTGCGGCAGGCAGGGAGGCTGGATGCGGCGGCGGAGGACTCCGGCCACGTGACTGAGCTGCGTGATTACATTACCAAACTCCAATCTGACGATGCTCTTCGGTAGTTGTCACTCAACTAAAGGTGTCTAGAGGTGAAAGAAGGAGCGAGGCACGAGCTACCTTAGCTGCGGAGGCAGAGGAGATGCTTTATAGGGTTCCTAGGAGGATGGAATGTTCGACCGATAGCACGTAACCCTAGGAAGATCCACGCTTTCCTAGGGATCCACGAAGGTCATGGATCCTATGAGGAAGCTCGTGCAAAGAATCCAGGCGAGAGCAGGCCTCACACAATCAGGAAAAATGGGAGAAAAGACTCCGGTGTAGAGAACCGGGTCGGTCAGCCCTAGAAGAAGGAGTTGACTAGAGGTCAACATCCGGTCTAGACCAATCAGAAAAATCGAATATACAAAATATTTATAAAGTCAAAAAAATAGTAATTGCATTCAAAATAAAAAGTATATAAAACAAAAAATGTTTATTATTTTTCAAACTAATTTTATGTGATTTTTAATTATTTTTATGAAAAATAAATTAGTTTATATATAGTATATAATATTATATACAGGTATAGTATACTATGTATTATGTACAAATTTTTTTATTTTGTTAGTATTGCACAAATACCCCTAATTTATATTTTCTTTATTTTCAACATGATTTTAGGAGTACAAAATAATTTTTATTTTATTTTAATGAGTTATTTATAGGTTTAAAATATACAGGAGATGTGATATATATACATGTGCTTTGCACAATGAAAGAGGATTTTATTTTTATGTTTATTTAATTTTTTATTTTTATTTTGTTTTTATATTATTATTAGAAATATATAAAAGGAGTTAAAAGGAATTATTTAATTTTATTTTGTCAAAAATAATTATATATGCATATAGGTAATATGTACAATACAAAGTAGGCACTATCTCTCTCTACTTATTTTATTTGGAGATCAGGTCAAGGCTTGACCTTCTCTTGGGGTTCAGTCACTCTGTATTTATTCTAAATACCTCCTTATTTTTTTCTTTTCCTTTATTCTTTTATTTTTGACAAATACATGCTAAATATACAATACTAACAAATGCATGTATAATGTTATGTTATTGTATTTACAGGTATTTACATGTTGTTTTGCCAAGATAAATAGCTAAAATAAAAGAATAATGAGTGAGAATCAGGGATTCATCAATACCCCGAGGGATGTTTCTGCAAAAAATCCCAAGGGGCACGTGCGCAGCACGTGCCCTTGGATGTCGGGCATGTCTGGAAAACAGTGGACCTTCATGAGCTCTGTTGCAAAATGTTCACGGGAGGCATGGATGTCATGTACCCCCTGATGGATTGGAGCGCAATGGAAAATGGCAGAACTGTGAGGGTGGGTTTGCAATTCTCCACCTCACAACACGTGGGGTTACGTGACGGCTCTTGCGATGCTATGTCGGGCGATGTGGCTCGCAGCGGAGACAACGACTGGCGTGGAGAAGGCGGAGGTCTGTAGAGGTTTGGCTGAGGGCTAAGGGAGGAGGTTCTGGGAGAGGCCTCCCTGGAGGAGAGGTCTCCTCCAGCTAATGATTGAAGATGCAGAGATTCACGGAGAAGAGATGCCTCTCTCCTGACTAGTTGTCGAGGGTTGGAGGAGAAGTTGTCAGAGCACGAATATAGCCAAGGTTGTGCCTTCTTGGTAAAGGTCGACCTCCGGTGAAGCGTTTGATGAAGACCTGTTGCTCAGAGAAGGGGCATGCATGTGACGAGGCTTTGGTATGGATGTCGATGAAGGTGGCGTGCAGACGATGGTTCAGGGTTATCCTCCTGGAGTCGCAGGCGGTTGGGGACTGCGTAAGGTGTCGTTGGTGGTGCGGTGATGGGAGCTGAGGTGGAGGGCTCCTGGAAGAAGGGGGAGCGATGCAGGTGCACTAATAAAGTGGGCTCGATGGCCGATGACCGGAGCAGAGGCAGCTCACGTAGAAGGTGGTACTGCAACGGTGGACCAAACCACCGGATCTCACCGCGAGGGGGGGTGTCGGGGCACCGGGCTATCACCACCAGTGTCCCTTGGTTGTGCATGCAATCGATGGATGTGGAATGAGGAGGAGTAGCGAGGGTTAAATAGGATAGGCGAGGGTGACCGGCGATGGAAGGCGATCGAGGATGGAGCTCGATTGGGGAGAATCGGGGATGAGATTGACGAGGTGATGCGGGCAAATGAGGAAGGCAGCAGTCAATTGATTCGATGGAGATTTGGGATTAAGTGGCGAGGATCGCGAAGGGCGGCACACGATGGAAGGCAGCGCAGCTGGATATGGAAGGCAGAGGAGGGCGGGGATTTGCGGGTCGCACCACCTATGTGCCCCCGATTGGGAAAGGAGGCGGTGGAGGACAACGCACAGTTGTCGTCCGATCGGCTGAGATCGGACGGCCGAGATGCTTCCACGTGGCGTTAAGTTTATATTTTTTTTAATTAATTAACTAATTTTTTTATTTTTATAAAAATACAGGGAAATAAAGGCCAAAACTAGGTGACACGTGGCGGCTCCAGAAGCGGCTACGTGTCAGCGATAGAAAAATTGAAAAAAAAAGAAGAAAAATTAAAAAGAAATAGCAAACGACCTCGGATTGAAAACTTTTCTTCACAAAAGTTGCTCGTCTCGATGTGATCTACAACTCTCTTATGAAGGGACGAAAACCAAATAGGTCATTTGCACAAAATGATACTTTTGAGGTACTCCATGTACATAGAATACATTGATTTTTGAATTTTATAATTTTTTATCTTTTTTAACTAGATAAAAGTCTAGAAAAAAATATGATAAAATCAAAGATAAATATTTACACATTAATTTATTTTTTGGATTTTTAGTAATTAAGAAAAAGAATAAATAAAATAAAATACGAAAACTACAACTTTTATACAGACAATTAGTGAAGACTCGGACTCTGTTAATTTCTTTGATTTCAAGATCAGTTTGTGATTTGGATTTTTACGCATTTTAATAAAGCTTTTATCAAAGAAAATAAAAGAAAAAGAAAAAATGAGTTAATTATGTACATAAAATAATAGGTCAAACTCTGGTAAAATAAAAAATGTACAAAAGAGGCCCAAAACCCAACTTTCACATATGAGCTCCGATTTACTTGAACTTGATCTTGTTTTAAAGTTAATTGAGTGTATATTAGTTCAAAAATGAGTAAGATCCAATCAGACATTGTATGAGGAAGATATCAATGTTTTATTCTAGAAATTCTGGAATTAGGTTTTGAGTTTCTGGTCCACTTATTTTAGGTTGACGATTTTTTTGTATTTTCCATTTATTATTGTTAGTAATGTACAAAATGGTTGGTTTTAGGTCATTTGGAGTTAACATGAATTAGTTAAAAATCAAGGAAGTTAGGCTATTTTACAGGTCAATTGGGCTCGGATTTTTGGCTCCTTATTTTGTGCAACAATGAGTGATAAAATGCAATTCTTATCTATACATGCATGAGTGTTAATTAAGCAATATAAATGAAGAAATGCTAATGCATTTTGGGGATTTGAGCTTAATTAGCCATTTTTAGAGTGATGAATATGAGATTCATCATCCCCCTATACTTAAACCATGCTCGTCCCCGAGCATCTAAAGAAATGCAATGAGGTGAAATGAGATTGGGTTCCATACCAAGACCTTGAGTAGAAGGTGAAAATGAAACTAGACCCAACCTTTGGATTATTAGTTTGGTGGAACTCCTGTGAGACTTAGAATTCTAAAATCAATAGTTTTCAAGTTCTACACATCATTGTCACAGTTTCGGCTCAGAAGACATCTTAGATTAATCCTCCTCCCAAAGCATACCCATGAACATTGAACAATCGTCTCATGTGTGTGAAATGTTTTAGCTCTTCCCATCCAGAATGTCGGACTGCCATGCAAACCTCCTCTCCAGCAACTCGTCCTTGGGGAGTCGGGTATTTCTTTCAAAGGTCTTTCACATTGTGTTCACAATCGAAGAGGGGGAGAAATTAGAAGAATGAGAAAAGAACTGGAGGTGACCAATGTAGTCACCTCTCCTTGTGAAGCTGATTAGTTTAGCCAAGTCTCACCAAGATCTGCAGGTTTTCTTGAAGCTTGGGCCTTTTTGGACAAATATTTATTTGGTAGTGGCTTCTTTGTGTTTGTAATTTAGGTCTGCATGGATCTTGTTGTGCCTCTACGGATATGAAATCTCTTTTCCGTACATGTTTTAGGGTCTTAGAAAAAAATTGTGCCCAAGCGTCCATCCCTTTTCCGAAGCTTTATTTCAACTCGTACTCCGGTCTTTAGATTTCCATGCTACGAGAAAAGAAACTCACACATTCTTCCAACATCCCATCTGAGTTGAGCTAAGTGCATAGTGTGAGAGTATAAATTGATTCCCTATTCTAGAGTTATACCCAGAATGAAGAGACCGGTTAGACACTAAGAGTCAAACGCTGCACATTGTCATGTGGAACTCGAAGAATTAAGTCAGAGACCTGAATCTTCTAAAATCCTCGTTCTTAGTGAAGTTCCTTAAAAAAATAGGTGGATTAAGGTCAAGTCCAGACCACTCTCGATTTTTTCCTATAACTCAATTCAGAACCCAAGGAATTTTCACAAATGCAACTACATGTAATGCTGGATGAAGTGCAGGTGTGTGAAATGCAGACACATATTTTTTTATTTGACTTTTGTGATTTTTTTTATTTTTATAGAATGAAAATTTTTTATCCAAAAATGAATAAGAAGCTATTTTTTCAAAAAAATTTGGTTGGACACAGTCAGTGTTAGTAGCAAAACTCCCTTTTTTCTAGTTAGTTACCCACCCCATAAATACATATATACTTACGCGAAAGTACGAACTATGGGTAAAAAATATATGCATAGTGTATATACACACCCCCTATACTTAGCGAGTGTTGTGTCCTAAGAGCACAAGAAGCGTAGAGACGACATAGCTCAGGCTAAGCGTAAGAGAGTGAAAAGTAAAACAATAGATTTCGGTCCCCCCCCTATACTTAGATTGTGAACAGTCTAAGTATAGAAGAAGAGAGAAACGAAGGCGGTCATGAGATGTGAATGAGGAGAGTATATACAGATGGGCATCAGTTCCCCCTATATTTAGGCTCTAGTCAGCCTAAGTATGGAAGAAAGGTGGAAATGGGGCGATTATGAGAAGGATTAGATAAGGAGAATAGTATATACAGATTGCATTGGTCCCCCCCTATACTTAGGCCTTGGCCTAAGTAGAGGAAGAAGATGTATAAGGAGACTGATGGGGACGGGAGGGAGGGAGGGTAGCCGATGATTAAGGTGGTTTTCAGTTGATCTTTTTGTGAGCCTGAGGTAGGAGATCGTAATGATACGAAGAAGATGAAGCATATGATTCACAACCATTGTGAGTGTTATCCTCAGAAAAATCATGCTGGAGAGTAGATGAAGTGCTTGAATCAGATGATATCCAGCCATCATGGAGTTATCCCCAGAAGAATAATACTTGAAGGTGGACGTACTCCAGATATTCTTGTTCTTTAGATGCTTCAGTTATTTTATCAGAATTTGTTCCTTTTTGTGATCAAGCGATTCGTCCGCGGATGATGAATACTCTGAAGCACCAGTCTCAGTCAGTTGATAAGATATTATTCCAGTATATTTAATGAGACTAGTAGAATCGATTTTGGATGAATAACAGTGAGGAACATGAGTCGTCCAACGGGAATCGGTGTTTGGATCCTTGCGTAGATAGGGTTTTAGAACTACCGAACAGACCCCACTCATGTAGATTACCCTTTCCGGACCTGATGAGGAATGATCAGACGATTCCATTTTTAGCACGTCAAAGGTGACTTTCTTTTCAGATGAAGGAGTAACCATTTTGTTCCGTGTTGTCTGTAAAGGTGCTGCTCCTGGGAGTGAGGTGTTGACAATTGAGTCTCTAGCTGAATAACCATTGAAATTTTTCTCCTTGGGCAGTGCATGTCCCACGTATTTGTTCTTTGTTTTATTAATGTTGGTGAACTCCTGAGTTGGATTGAATTGGTCAAGGTGATCAGAGAATATTTTGGCCGAATCAGGATGCGCCCATGCATATGTCTCAGGATCATAATAGAAATCTTTTCCCATGGTGAGAGCAGCGGGAAATGGAATAGTGGGGAGAGTATTTGAATGACTTGTAGTGCACATCCCGCATATTCGTTCTCAATTGACTTGATGTTGGTGCATTCATGTGTCAGGTTGATATGATCAAAGTGGTCAGAGGAAATTTCGGCCGACTCAGGATGCGCCAATGCATGTCTCAGGATCATATAAGAAGTCATTTCTCATGGTGAGAGCAGCGGGAAATGGAACAATGGGATGAGTCTCTAAACCAATAGTCTCCTCAACGGTCGTTATCTCAAGTGTAGCTACGGGGTAGGGCCCGTCTACCACTTGATGGTTACGACTGTTGATAGCTTCATGGATTACCTCAGAATACCGTGCTTCCTCAATGATTGTTTGAGATCGAAGTGCTCCCAATGCTGTAAAATTAATTTTCCAAGTCTCTCACTAAATAATTGCCTTAGCCAATGCCAAGAATGGCTTTCCGAGAATGATCGGAGACCGGGTGAATTCTCATTAATGCTCGATATCAATGATCGTGAAGTCCACTTTGAGCGGAGCACCTTGAAATGTAATGATGACTGAAATGGTTCCTCTCAGCCGCTTTATCGATTGATTAGCCAGTTGAACGATTTATCTTATATTCCTGATAGGTCTGAGTTTGAACTTGTCTAATACAGAGGCCGGGAGGATATTGATTGGTGACTCATCATCAATTCGAGCATGGGTAAATATTGTGTTTTTTATTCCAAAGTCAAATCTGGGCAACCACTTCACTATGTGGCTCTTGGTTTTTCTCCTCAACACCAAGGTGGTGGCCATTGACAAGATATGTCTTTCAGCCTTTGTTCTCGTCCTGCCCGACTTTATTATTATTAATTTGCTCATTAGAAATCCTTTAAGGTCGGGGAAGTGTTCAATGGCATGTATCAAGGTTCAAAAATCAATCTTTTCTCAAGTGCTTCCCTTAAAGAAGGATCCAAATTCTTCAAATCCTCTTCACTTTCAATTTTTATCAATTTTTCTGGTTTTTAGATTTTTTTTTGGTGTTTTCGATGCGGTGTGTAGATGAGTTGTGTTCCCCAGATGAGAAGGAGCTTAGATATGTCGAATTAGATTCAGAGTTGTCTCTAGGGGAGTAATAGGCAGAGATGTCTCTGCCAAGATCGTCCTTAGGGTGATCATAGTCTCTGGGTTTCTGAATATCCTTAGAATTTTCAACAGGAGATTCAATCTTTTCATATTCCATTTTTATACTGGAGCTCCCATAGTGAAATTAGTCGGTTAGTGAAATTTCTAAATTTATCCTCAATTCATTTGTATCTCTTAGTAATCCTTGAAATATCATCCTCCAAAAACTTTTCATTATTAATCCTGGGAGCAGTCGGTTTGTGTTCTCATTGAGATTCGGTCATGTCATCTTCCATTTTCCTGTATGAGCTGGGAGGAGATTCTCTTGGAATATCCAATATATGATTATTATTTTCTGAAAAATTCTCCTCGAAAATTATGGAAGGAGACTGCTCAGTGGGAAGATTTTGCAAGAATATGTAGGTCTCATACTCAACACACTGTGATTCAGGCATGCATTGCTGGTTTGAGTAGAGTCCACTTCCATGGTCATGATTGATTGTATCCCCAAACATTGGAGTCATACAGGGTTCATATGTGTCGATATCAGTTTGGTCAACTGTATGTGTGGGTTGTCCAAAAGAGTGGTATTCTAGTTGGTCAATAGAGATTTGATCGTTAGGTTCAATCCAGTATAGTTGATCATTAGGTGTGGACCTCTCCTTGTGGTTTGATCGGGCGATCATTTTATTCCCTAAGGTCCAGTCCAGAAGTATTTCTGTGAGTTTTGGGCATGTCACAACAAGATTTTGAGGAAAGAATGAAGGCGGTTGGGTTTGGATTCTCGGCCAGTCATGAGTCTCAAAAGTCATTTGAACTTTAAATGGTTCATGAGTTTCAGGAGAAACCAAGAATAAGATGGTTCTGTCTAGGATGGCAAGTCATCATGTGTAACAAAGGCTGGGAAGGTGGCAAATATGGAATGTTGAATTCAATCGGTTGATTAATTTTCATATATTAGAATGGATTCATTCGAGGGTGAGAGTCTCCCGCAAATGTTGGAGGATATCTGGCAGAAGGGGGTTTTGAGGATTTGGTCAAACCAAAACAAAATCATTTTCATAGTATAGATCAGAAGGGTACTCAGACCATTGTCTCGTCTTTGTCAAAGGGGTGAACGAGTTTTCATAATGAATCTTGGTTAAAGATGTTTAAGTGCATAGGATACTCAACAGGAGAAATCCAAATTTTT
Source organism: Ottelia alismoides (assembly GCA_037367405.1). Classification (NCBI taxonomy): domain Eukaryota; kingdom Viridiplantae; phylum Streptophyta; class Magnoliopsida; order Alismatales; family Hydrocharitaceae; genus Ottelia; species Ottelia alismoides. The sequence goes on along the minus strand of JAZKJV010000200.1, from coordinate 446,727 downwards.
AAAAAAATCAAGGAGGGAGAGTGATAGCACAAGTGTACGATTTTTAATCTTCGAATTCAGTTCACGGACACCAATGCAAATGCAATGCAAACCCCAGTTTCACCAACTCACGTGATGAAGCCGTAAGAGTTCGACAATTATCTTTTCAATTTTAGTTGGTGATAAATCAATCGTGGAAAATAATTAGTGAGTTGTTAGGTGTGGGAAATTTTCTTAAAGACTGGCTCGAATTCTTGCGACTAGTTGCATCCACTTTCATCCAGTATGGGTGTAAGTACGGACCGTAAAATGGATACCCATGTTACTTAAGGATGGAGCCTTACACAGTGTCCTTTAAACCACCCACTCTGCTAAGGAAATCCAAATCATTTACCGGCTACCCATATTTCCTCACTAAGAAGTAGCTAACCATTTTTATAGAATCAATAGTCTGGAGGAAGATTCCAGAATTGGGCTCTAACCTTAAGTGGCATCTCCCGCTCACTCAGATAAATAAATGAATCCAAGGTCGGGTTTGCTCTCCCGCAAAAATTCTTGATTTTATGGGTTCATTAAAGTTGGTTATATTTAGCAGTCCTAATTTTTATTAGGTGATCACTGAAAAATTAGGTGAGCAAATACACATCTACCATCCAGGCCCAATTTCCTTTAAAATTATGTGACAAAATAAGAGGGAGAAATTCGAGAAAAGTCGATGCACGCGAAATAATGATGTATGCTCAGATAGAAGACTTACAGTGATTCCTCGCAATCTCCATATGGGACGCAATACAAGAATGGAAAATTATTCTAGATGAGTGCAAGCCGACAAAAACCACACCTAGTAGAAAGTTCTATTTAACCGTGAAGAATTGAGTTAAAATTTTTGACTAAGTTGAACGATCTAATGTGCATCTCTATTAAGTGTAGTGTAGTCCTAGGTTCTACAAGCACAAAAATAAAATCCTAAAATCTCTAATAGTTGTATGTGTAGGTCTAACCTACAAGCCATTCAAGTCAGGTCCCACCCTCACCGGAGAGTGAAACAGGCCACGACATGCCACAGAAAAAGTTTGAGGTCTTCTTTACACACGCGAGACTCCAAATTGACACCGCTGTAAATGAACAATTAATTACAAAAATTAAATTGTAGAAAAATAAATCCTAGACTCTACGCTTTCTCATGACTCGACTCCATCTTAATTTTATGGCGGCTTTTCAGAAGTCGGTAAAGATGCGTCGGTTTTTGTGAGAAACCGCTCCACGTATGTCGGGTAACTCGCACAAAAAAATAAGAGAGAGTGTGTAAGAGAATGACACAAAATTTAATAAAAAATAAAGACAAAAAATAAATGCGGAAAAATAAATGAAAAATGTACAGTGGCATGTTCAAGGGGCAGACTACCCGAATGTATCGAAAACAAAGCACTAATTTTTAGACAAAAATCTAAGACGTTTGCCTCCCCGCCAATGGCGCCATCTGATGAGCCGCAAAAACCCTAAGTTAATTTGCGTGAATTATTAAGAGTTTGAAATATCAATGTGTCGTTGTAATTACATCGGGAATTCAGAATCAGTCAAGAAATAACCACAGTTAACTAGTTAATTTTTAATCGACGTGGTTTTATGTTTATTTTACTTGGGAAAGTCCTAAAGTCGAACTCAAGAAGGCAAAGGAACAATCGAGAATAATATCTATCAAAATTCGTTCACGGTTTTTGAGGTAGTATTTTGTTTGTATTTTAAATGCAATTTTGGAATGCAAAATGCAAATGAGTCCAATTTTAGGGACTAAAATACAATTTCAATCAAACGATGTTCAAAAATTACGAAATTGGCCGAGATGTTAATTACTATGAAATGAATGCACTGTAATTTTTTTGGTTTTTTTCGGATACAAGATGAATATTTAAAGAATTTATGAATGCAAATGGTGTGTATTTCAATATTTAATTATAATAAATACTAAACCTATTTATTTTCAAAGGCTAAAATTATCCAAGATATATCACTAGGTGATTGATCTTAGAAAAAACCAAAACTTCAAAAATACGAGGTTCAATACCTATTAAAAATTAAAGATTGAAATCTACAAAATGATTTTTGTAGAGGCAACCATGCATGCAAATACAATTCTTTTTGGGCACAATGTTGAATACAAATAATCCTCTAATCCGTGAATTTTTAAAAAAGTTTAGAGCTAGGTTAATTGCTTATGAATTTTTAAGCACAAGATGGGCAAAATACACAATTAATCATAAGAATATTTATTATTAATTAACCGCAAGCAATAAAAATATGATGAGCAAGCCACAATATAGAGAATTAATTGTAGAACATGATGTAAATTTTTAAATAAAAAAAGATGAAATAATGTAGCTCAAATTACAGAGGGAAGTCCGTGGTTTAACTGTAAATATAATAATTAAACAAAATAAAAAAACAATTGCAGAATAGGGTCTTAAGTATAAATACTGATGCCCCGAGGGGTGTTTCTGCAAAAAATCCCAAGGGGCATGTGCGCAGCACGTGCCCGCCCTTGGTTGTCAGGCATGTCTGGAAATTAGTGGAGCTTCAGGAGATCTGCTGCAAAATGTCCAGGGGAGGCATGCACGACACGTGCCCCTTGATGGCTTGGAGCGCTCTGGAGAAAGGTAGATCTACGAGGGTGGGTTTGCAATTCTCCACCCCACATCACGTGGGGTCACGTGACGGCCCTGGCGGTGCTGTGTCGGGAGATGCGGCTCGCGAGCGGAGACGGTGACTGGCGTGGAGAAGGCAGAGGTCCGTGGAGGTTTGGCTAAGGGCGAGGGTAGGAGGTTCTGAATGAGGCCTCCCTGGAGGCGAGGTAAACTCCGACTAATGATTGAAGACGTAGAGATTCATGGATAAGAGAGGCCTCTCTCATGACTAGTTGTCAAGGGTTAGAGGAGAAGTTATCGGAGCACGAATATAGACAAGGTTGTGCCTTCTTGGGAAAGGCCGACCTCCGATGAAGCCCTCGATGAACACATATTGCTCGAAGAAGGGGCATGCAGGTGACGAGTCTCTAGTATGGATGTCGATGAAGGTGGCGAGCAGACGATGGTTGGTGGTTATCCTCCAGGAGTCACAGGCGGTTGGGGACTGCGTAAGATGTTGATAGTGGTTCGGCGATGGGAGCTAAGGCGGAGGGCTCCTAGAAGAAGGTGGAGCAGTGCAAGTGCATTGATAAAGTGGGCTCGACAGTCGATGACCGGAGCAGAGGCAGCTCATGCAGAAGGTGATGTTGCAACAGTGGACGGATCTTACAACGAGGGGGCAGGGGGGAGGGAACGGGACACCAAGCTGTCACCACCGGTGTCCCGTGGTTGTACGTGCAGTCAGCGGATGCGGAATGAGGAGGAGCGGCAAGGGTTAAATAGGATAGGTGAGGGTGACAGGCAATGTAAAGTGATCGAGGTTGGAGCTAGATTGGGGGGAATCGGTGATGAGATTGATGAGGTGATGCGGCCAAACGAGGAAGGTGGTGGTCGATTGGTTCGATGGAGATCTGGGATTGAGTAGCGAGGACCGCGAAGGGGTGGCACGCGATGGAAGGCGGTGCAGCAGGATATGGAAGGCGGAGGAGAGCAGGGATTTGCAGGTGGCGCCACCTATGCGCCCCCGATTGGGAAATGAGGCGGAGGAGGATGATGCACAGTGACCGTCCGATCGGTCGAGATCGGATGACCAAGATGTTGCCACGTAGCGTTAATTTTTATATTTTTAAATATTTTTTTTATATTTTTATAAAAATAAATGAAAATAAAGGCCAAAATGGGTGACATGTGGTAGCTCCAGGAGCTGCCATGTGTCTGCCTCAGAAAATTCAAAAAAAGAAGAAAAATAAAAAGAAATAGCAAACAACCTTGGATCAAAAAATTTTCATCATGAAAGTTGCTCGTTTCGATGAGATCTACAACTTTCATTAGGGTGTGAAAACCAAAATAGGTCATTTGCACAAAGTGATATTTTTGGGGTACTCCATGTACGTAGAATACCTTGATTTTTAGGTTATAATTTTTTATCTTTTTTAACCAGATAAAAGTTCGGAAAAATATGATAAAATCAAAGATAAATATTTACACATTATTATAATTTTTTGGATTTTTATTAATTAATAAAAAGAAGAAATAAAATAAAATACGAAAACTACAACTTTTGTACAGACAGTTAGTAAAGACTCGGACTCTGTTAATTTCTTTGATTTCAAGATCAGTTTGGAATTAGATTTTTACGCATTTTAGTAAAACTTTTATCAAAGAAAATACATTAAAAATAAAAAAATGAGTTAATTATGTACATAAAATAATAGGTCAAAATCTGGTAAAATACAAATTGTACAAAAGAGGCCCAAAACCCAACTTTCACATATGAGCTCCGATTCACTTGAACTTGGTCTTGTTTTCAAAGTAATTGAGTGTATATTAGTTCAAAAGTGAGTAGGATCCAATCAGAAACTGTATGTAGAAGATACCAATGTTTTAGTCCGGAAATCCTGGAATTAGGTTTTGAGTTTCTGATCCACTTATTTAGGTTAACGATTTTTTGTATGTTTCATTTATTCTTGTTAGTAATATATACACAATGGAGTGGTTTTAGGTCATTTGTAATTAGCATGAATTAGTTAAAAATCAAAGAAGTTAGGTTATTTTACATGTCAATTGGGTTGGGATTTTTAGCTCCTTATTTTGTGCAACAATAAGTGATAAAAGGCCATTCTTATCTATACAACATGAATGCTAATTATGCAATATAAATGTAGAAATGACAATGAATTTTGGGGATTTGAGCTTAATTAGTCATTTTTAGAGTGATGAATCTGAAATTCATCAAGGGGGGGTCACCGACTTCTATTCATTTTATTCTTCCATTCTTTGAGTCATTGTAGTATAGGATTATTTTCACTTTTCTATACTTAGCACGAGTTATGTCTTCCTTCGTCGCTCTTTGATCGGTATGAGGACATAGTTCGAGCTAAGTATAGGGGTTGTCGTATATATCGTGCATATACTTTAGCCATAACTCATACTTTGGGGTTAATAATATGGCTATTATTTATAAAATAGGAATAAAAATGCTTTGAAAAAATTTGCAAAAATGTATGTAAAATTGTTTGTAAAATGATTTACAAACTTTTTGTAAAAATTGTTGTAAAAACCTTTTGCACAATTACTTTTGTACATTTTTTGTAAAGATATTTTTAAAAATGTTTGGTTTGTAAAAGGTTTGTAAATTATTTTTTATCAAAAATATTGATAAATCTACATTTCATCATCTCTATTCTATTATTTTGGCCTTAAAAACCCTAGCTAATGCATGTAAATAGCATTATTTTGTACAAATTAACATTCATTATTAGTTCTATTTATTGTATATAAAATACAGTTTTTAATACCAAAATTATAGAATAAATAAAAGAAGAAAAGAATAAAATACTAAAGGTATTTTATGGCCCAAAATCCCGAGACCAGCCAAGAATTGATTTGGTTGACAAGGAATAAAGTAGGGGGAGATAAGGGCAAAAAACACAATAAAAAACTTATTCTTTTATTCATCAAGAATCCTTTTTTGGGACCTATTTTATTTTCTATTATTTATACCTCAAATAAAGAAACTTTGTCCATGAAAGTTGTAGATAATAATATAAAGAAAAATACAAAATTAATCTCATACAAAAATAATATACAAAAAACATTTTATACTCTAAATAAAAAACCAAAATCCCAACTTCACAGACCCATATCTCCTAAAAAAACTCAAAATGTGTCAAAATCAATTTTATTGTATATAACTTTTAATAAGATATTTAATGAAGGTGGTTTCATCTTTTTGGAGTTAAGGTGTGAAAGTTAGGTTTTGGGCCCCTATTGTACCATATACCCGAATAAAATATTCATTGTAATTATTCTTTATTATTTTTATAATATTTTTATAATTTTGTATTTTTATAATTTTGTAAATATTAATTATAGTATATTTACATATTTAAAATAGAATAAAGCCATAAATAAAATATTAAAAAAAATATGTATACAAATTACATAGATGAATTACCCAAACTTATACATATATAATATATACCCTTATTTATTTAAGTGCACAAAATGCATCAAAAGGTAGAATAAAAAATATTTATGTATATAAAAAGAAGTATTTATTTTTAATAAGAAAATAAATCAATAAAATCAAAAATACAAAATAAAAATAAAATAACCAAAACATAGGTAAATATAATTATAAATGGAACCCTAAAAATTAACTTGTAATAAATAAGTTCAAAAGAATAAATAAAAATCATATTAAAATACTACAAAAAATAAAAAAAATATTTTATAGCTTAAAATTAATAAAATCATTTATTATTCATTTTACAAATAATTTTAGGTCTGCTTTTTCCTGGTTGGTCCACGTGGATCAACCAGGTTTCACCTCCAGTTGACCTCGGTCAACTCTCTGACCGAGGTCCTAAGTTTGTGAGACCTAGTTTTGACCATGTTTTCTCGATTTTTCCCCCAAGGATTCATTCATCCTTTTCAGATGATTCTTATTGCACTTTTTCTCCTTGATCATAGGGCTTTCACGCGCCCTTATTGCATCGAGGATTGGAACATTGATTAGACCGTTCAACCTCGAATTTCCCAGCCACTTGGTCACATGTACATAATCTGCCATTTTCTTAGATTTTTTAAACATCTTTCCTCCATCTCTTCACCCCAATTGATGTGTAATGGCTAGAGGGAGGTGACAGGTCTCTCGCCTCATTGCTTGGCGCATGGAGGAGTGAAGGAAGGACGACTTCCAACATCTCTGGCGAGCTTCACCGATTTGAGGTCCATCTCTTGGCTACGGTAGGTCGAGGTAATTTCTCTTCTCTTTTTATATTAGTTTTAATCCCTAATTTAATTTCATGCTGCTAGAGTTATTTTTATTTCTCGATTTAGTGTAAAAATCAAGATCCGTAATTAGTCGAAGGCTAGCTCTAGCGAACACCTCCACCATACCCCACTATGGTCCGACCCACCGGACATCCCTCCTCTCTTTCCCGGTCGATTCTCCACGCCACGACCCATTTATTCACCTTGTTCCTCCCTGGACCATGATTTGGGTGCTCCACCACCTCCCGTCGAAAGAGCACCTCCGCCACACTTCGCCACACCCCCATTTCACCCCAAGAACTCCCCATGAGCTCCCTTGGTTGCTTCTTCATGCTTTCTCGTAGGACCTGGAGGGAAAGGACCTCTTGAGGGGTCGATTTTGAGAAGACAGAATACTTGGAGCAACCCCGCTGCCCCCGACCTAGTGGCAGCACGTCGATGATCTACATGCCATTCTGAAGCATCCGGAAGATAGAGGATGTCGCCAGGAATGTTTTGCACCTCGGAGGAGGACTTGAGTCCACTTGAGTCACGCTGCATCGTCGATCGAAGTTCATCCATGCAGTGGTCTTCACATGTTCCTCTTGTTGGCCTTGGAGTTGTCAGATCGGGCCCCATTCTTCCAAGCGAGCAGCAAGCATCCGATTTTGTGGAGCATGTTGGACATGCGAGCCCACGGTGAGCCATTGAGTAATAAATGTTATTGCAAATATCATTCCCTGGTCTGAAATGAAGAATAACTAATTTGCATAATAGGTCCCTTAGTACAATTAGGGTTATGTACCATGGCCATCTTAATGATCATACAGTTGTTGATTCAATTATTGAACCATAGAGGTTGGTGCTTGGAGGAATATCTAAAGAGTTAGATTGAGGACTCATCAAGCACCGTTAAATGACTATTAAGAGATGATCTCCAGACTGAGTAGGAGATGGCAATCCTTTCTCATTTGGATGATATCTAACCGACCTCTAGATGCAGGTCCTCTACATGGGAATAAAGATTCAGAGGTGTCAAATTAGTTAGGTCAAAGAGTTGACTTAACGAGATCGAGATAAGCAAAGACCTATGTCATATGCTGTCACGACATAGGCACGCATCCTTTGACCAGAGACAGATGTGGTACTATATTTTTGAGTATGTACATTTGGCAGACCAATAGGTTGATGACCTAACGAAGGTCTATACACCGGCGCGCTGGTGTGCATGCAAGGGCATATGAGTAATACGATCTCTCAAAGAGATCATACAGGTTCATTGTTGAACCGGAAGACATGAGCTCACTCATGAGATATTGGGAAGAATCAAATTCCACACGTGGTCGTCTCGCTTTGGAAGCTTGACTGAATTTGTAAGGTTTGATATATGCTTTTGGAAAGTATATGATCAACACCTAGGTATGATATATGCTTTTGGAAAGTATATGATTGATATCGGCTCCCAATGATCGAATGAGAACCTTAATGATAAAACCTTGAAGGAGACAGTCTAAAAGAGATCTAAATCTTCGGGTTTGTTCTGGGTCTTCCAGTATGCAGGATGTACAGGTATTAGGAATGCCTGAGAGTGATGTGATCATAAACTATTATATAACCAAGACGCTTCCTTTCCGAGGGAGTGATGAAACAGGTCTGGATTTTAGTGACTCCTCTCATAGAAGATCTTCTATGGGAGGTCCGTAAGATCTAGATTTGAGATGATTTTAATATCCAAGTCACTATACGTGGAACAATACAATCGTCATGTCCTCATCTCCAAGTATCCGTGGAAAAAGCGTGTTATCCTTGAAAGAGTTCATGGATAATTTCATTGTTGATATATGTATCCGAGCATTAAAAATGGATAATTAGATGTGATTTATTTATCATGAATAATATGAATTCGATTCATAATATTAGGAGAGTTATCTGATGTGATTTAATTATCAAAGATGTGAATAATGTGAATGTGACTCATGTTATTTGGGCACATGAGAATAGAAATCCAAGATGATTAAATGTGATCTAATTATTATGGATATGAATAATGTGGATAGAACTATCCATATTAATCAGATATATTATAAATGTGATTTATAATATATTAAAGAGAGCACATTGTGATTTATATTTGTTAATTAATTATTGATGTGATTGGATTTACATTGGATGATTAATTGAAAAAATAATTTACATTTTATTTTGAGATGTGAATGTGATTCATATTTTTCCAATGGCATGATTGCAATGTTCACAAGATAATTATGAATTATTTTTGTGAAATAATTTACAACAAGTGTTGTTGTAAATCTTGGAGATATCATGAGATAATGAGATCTCATGAGATAATGAGATCTCATGCGATAACGAGATCTCATGAGATACTGAAGAGATAGACCCATTCTCTCTTTTGTTTAAGGGATAAGGTCAATCTTCTCATTATCTCCAAGATTGATTAATTAATTTGATTTGAAATTAATTATATTGATTTATCGATATATATTAATTTAATTTAAATGAATTGTTGTTGTGTTTTTACAACAACATCATGGCCATTAAAAGAAACACAAATCAATCTCAACCATTGATTGTGTGTTGTCCATGGATTGAGATCCATGGACTCTCAAAATCATATATAAGAAGAGTCACCCCTTGCTCTTCAAGAGACATCTAATCAATTGGTCTCTCCCTCTCTCTCTCTCTGTACATGCCAAGCATTCTCTTCCTCTCTCTTATTGTTGTCGTCCACCATGGATCCATAGAGAGAGTCACCATCGCCGCAGCATCGTTGTCATGCTGCTGGAGTATTTGCTCGTGGATCTCCATCTCCTTCGGTGTGCCTCGCTCATGAAGAAGACATCGGATCTCGTGTGATGAGATCAGGAGATTTGCTGCTTGGATCATCAACATGGATTGCGAGAAGGAGCGTCTCATCAACGTGCTCGCAAGCGTCTCCTCTGTCAGATCGGACTTGAGACAGGAGGTCTCTTAGTTTAGAGACTCGATCGCAACCACGCTTCAAGAGGTAACATTAATACCTATTGTGGTTTATATGAAACGATCCGAGAAAGGTTTTTGGATCATGTGGTTTCATCACATTAAATATTTTTAAATTCCGTTGCATCGAGCAACTAGTGCGACTAGTCACTCCCGATCGCATTCGATGCGATCCACACGCTTCCATGATACGCTTGAGGATCTCCCCATATCCTTCAAGTGGTATCAGAGCCATGTTGGAGGTTTTAGATTCGATCCATAAACCTAAGAAGATTTGGGCTCATTAGGGTTCGTGAAAGTTTTATCGCATTTTATTTTTTGTAGTCATGTTTTCTGATAAATTTAGGCCCTGTTTAAAACGTTTAAACGTGAAATTTTCAATTTTATATTGTTCCCCATTAATTAAGGAAACAGTAGGATTTGAGTTTGTGTGATTTGGATCTGTTAACTCAAGATATGATCATTTTAGTTAACATATATCCACTGTTTCGGGGATGGCGACTCGTGACGTAATTAAATTGTTGGTTACTATTTTGGCATGCCTAGAAATGCATAATTATTACTTTGGTTATGTTTTAAATCAAATTAGCAAACTTTAGAAACTAATTTTGCATGATTTGTATTTAAAATGAATGAGATATGCTAATTTTAGTAAGTGAGGGTCACTGCTGGAAATTGCATACTTAATCGAGAACCTTGTGATTATCTTTTAATTTTTATAGAAATTAATGATTAATTTCTTGAGAAAATTATTGATAAATATTTGTGAAATATTTAAAGAGTATAATTATTTCATTAAATGACATTGCTTTAACCAATAATTGAATAGATATGATCTAGATCACAACTTGGTTACATCATACACTTTTCAACTTACATGTTGCTTGAATAGGTTTGGGGATTTGCTTAGCAAATCTCCTTATAATGTTAATCAAAATGGTTTTGATTATTATTATATGGTATACCTTCGGTTGAAAAATCGATTATCATCTCAAGTACAAAGTGATTGACTTGGCATTATCTTTTCCCGAGGTGGATATGGTGTCTAGTCAGGGAGCGTTGGGGTAGCAGGTTGCACCGTGTGCGGTCTGTCCCACTTCCGTTGGTACTGGCCATGACAGCAGGTAGGGAGCGGATAATGCTTGAGAGATCATGATGTATTTTTCTAATTATTAAAATTTGAAATAATACGTGTTTGAGATAATATCGTATTTTCAAGTAACAATTAAAAATATTTGTTGGATATTAGTTGGATCATTGATCTAATGTGATTAGATTATATAAAATCCAATTAAAATTAAAACACTCTATCATGAATAGAGTTGTTAGTTCCCTTGGAAGAGTTAATCATAATGAATATGATTTATAATGATTAATTGGAATTTGAATATGAGGTGGAGGATCACATAAGTGACATCCATGATCTCCCGTCAAGGCAAAGGGTTCCGTCACTAGATATTGTATGTCAGAGATGCTTGTCCGAAGTGACAGCTCCTGCATACAAGCAGATCTGGATCGGTCTCTTTGCTTCTCAAAAGAGTAAGGACGTATGCGTAGTGACCCCAATAGCGGGTCCTCATATTATTGGGGCGATATTGGATTGCGCATAGCAAGTTGTATTCTTGTTGATGGTTGGTTTAACTAATGACGGGTCAACATCACCTTAGGGGTGGTGGGCTCAGATGTTAAAGATCGAATTGGGAATGCAAGTTGGACTTGTAAGGCGGAATGAGTTCCCGCTTCTTTTTATTTGAGTTGTAGTTTCTCATATTATTGGGATACAACAAAGTTAGAAAGGAGATCACAGATCTTGTTGAGATATAAGGGTAAGTATATCTCTTACATTGAAAGTAATTAAGGGAATGAACTTTTCGTGTTGACAAGGCAAGATAACTTTGATATAAAAATTCCTAAATCAAAGTAAAATATGTATATATATTTATATATATATTTATGCAAATTTCTTATTTCAGATAAACCTTCATTAAACTCACTCAATACTATACTCAATAATAACAAGTAAAATATCATGGATTGGATCCATGATCAAGATATTGTACTTGCAGTTGGACACAAAATGTACGTGGTTGCCATGTGCAAGTTTCCTCATAATAATGAGGAATGGCAATTAAATAGACAATAGGTCTGCAACCTTATGGTTTGTATGTCTCTATAGTCTTGATCTCTCGTCGAATGTACTTTGGAAGTGACATGTCGATGATGATCGCAATTGTCAAATAGTCCTTATAAAATTCTAAGAAGATGCTCTGGCATACATATGTGCTCTTGACATTTAATCATAAATGGCATAGTTCACTGCATTATACATAATGGTGTCTCTATAAGAGATGATGTATTCAAATGTTTGAATACCTACCTGAACCTAAGTCTTTAAGAGTTAAGATGTATGTAGATATGATGAGTGTCATCATCCTACTATCTATACTCTAGTCATTCATGAACTTCAGAATATTCATATTATGTGAATTAAATGAAGCAAGTGTAAATGTTGAAATACTCTTAAATTGAAATTTTTGACTTCAACATAAGAGTTCCCTTGTCTTAGGCAATGGTTGTTTAGAGATGGAAGGAGCATAGTGGAAGCATGGGTCGGACCCAGGTTAGAAGGAAAGTCAAAGAGTTGGTTGTAATTCTATGGTTTCTACACATATGACATCCAAAGACTTGGATGAAAGCCAATACTGCAATGAGCTGATGTGTTGATAGTATGACTATCAAGTCTATCCAGATCCTTCGAGAAGGTTTCGGATAGTGCATCGGAATCCTTAGAGAAGGACTCGGATAGTGCATCAGAATAATCTACATTTAATCATTGAAATTGACTTACTTATTGGATAAGATTAAAGGTTTGATCATTGTATCTCATTCTTCTAGTAACACTTGCAATTGGTTGCATATATTTTAGAAGACTAGAAAATTTGATCTTAAGGTTTAATAGTCATCCATATGGATATTGGTGCAATTGTTGAAACAATCTCTATGGGATGAACAGACTTCATATTTTCAGTGGGAGAGCCTTTAGTCTTAGAGAATGTCTCTATAACCTGGATATTAGAATACACTCATTGTTTATTTCTAAATGTTGGAAATAAACAGGAATTCTGGAATAGACATATCATAAAGAGTTATGATGGATATATTTCAGACAGTATTCTGGTATCTGGAAGACTCTACTAAATTAGAAAATTAATGAATGGTTCACTAAAATTTCTAATACTGAAAATTGAACCTTAAAAAGATCAATAAGAGGATGAATATCATTTGACAATGATCTGGCATCAAATCTTGGACATATTGATTAGATTATCTGAAATTTCAAATTTTACATACTTGTGAATATTGTATTCAAAGTAGAAAATGTCTAATGCACCCTTCTCTGGGAATGGTGTTTGATGCCGAGGTATTCAAGATCTCATACATGTTGATGTATATGGATCATCTATATCAAAGTAAACATTAATGATATGTGATATCCATTGATGATTATTTGTGATATTTTTTCCCTTTACATTAGAAACCTTTGAAATGTTCAAAGATTTCATAATTTTGGTTTAGAACCAAAGTTTGAAGGAAGATGAAATGAATTTGATCTAACCTAGGTAGCAAGTACCTATTAAATGAATTCAAGGAATACCTTATAGAGATATGAATAGCATTCCTATCTCATTCCTCCTAAAACACCTAAACTCTATAGAGTTCTAGGGAGATACAATTGATCATGTGTGGCATGATTTGATCAATGATTAATTACCTCTTAGTTTCATGGTATATATGTAGTAGAGACTACAATATATATCCTTAATAACATCCATGCTAGTAAGCTAGAATCACGCACCAGAGAGTGCTACTTCATTAGGAAAATAAAGGATGGTATTGGATACCTACTTTATGACCTTGAGATTCTTAAAAGATCTCATCTCTAAAGATGTGATTCTTAGAGGATGACTCTCTTGAGAATCAAGATGAAAATAAATTGAAGGAACTTACTTAATCTTGAGAAGATAATGAGACTCCTGAAATTGGAAACTAAAGGGATAGTTAAAGATGAAACACTAATACCTCTTCAAATGAGTTTGAGGATGGATTCCATGTGTCTGAGAAATCTGATATTGTTCGAACTTCATGTGATGAAGCTTCTGAAGATCATGACATGGAAAGATGGAAGTTAGCAATTAAGTCTAAAGTAGACTTTGTATACAAGTGTTGTAAATGGACCCTCAAGGATCCACCTATATGGGTAAGACATGTTAAGGTGTAAATGGATCTTCAAGAGAAAGAGGGAACGTGGTGAGAAGGTAGGGACCTTCAAAGCATGGCTCATAGCCATGAGCTACACACCGAAGAGAAGACATTGCTTGAGATGAGACTTGCTCTTCAGTGACCGTGCTTAAAACCAATCAGAATATTGCTAACTATAGCTACACAGGCTGACTATGACATCTTCAAGATGTGAGTCAAGATTGCATTCCTCTATGAATACCTCCGAGGATATTCATATGAAGTAGCCCCAGGGCTTCATAGTTGAGGAAAGCAAGTTGTGCAAGCTGAATAACTCCATCCATGGACTCGAATAAGCTTCTTGTAGTTGGAACATCAGATTTGATGAAATCATAAATGTTATGATTTCAAATAGAATCTTGATGAACCATGTGAAGCTTAGTGGGAGTTTCATTGTGTTCATCATGCTAAATGTAGATAATGTCCTAATCATCTGGAATGGTATAAAGATAATAATAAGTGTTTTTATAGACTGGTTATTCCATACCTTGAGATATAATCTCAAGGAAACCTCTTAGTTTTGAAAGTGTTCAGAAGCAAAGAGAGGAGGGCATTGGAACCGTTGCATTAGTGGTACACCTTGGACATATTCCATTTTTTTTGGAAAATTCCAAGAAAGGCTTGTTTTACTTAAGATGTGGTATTGACCTATTTGAAGGGAGAGCACCTTAAAGAGTTGAGAAGTGAATGCTAGAACTGCTTGCCCTTGTGCTTCAGTTATGAGAAGCCAGATGTATGTCGATGTGTACAAAAGTCAGACGTCTGCCATGCAGTGGGAGTAGTAAACTGTTACTAATCCTACTATGGAAATAAAACACTTGATTACAGTAATAACAATATCTTCATAGATGATAAGGCTTAGAGATAGTGATATCTAAGTCTTATCTTCAAGAGCTTAAGACTTTATAGATGGAGATCTAAAAGGTCTTAACTGTGGATACCTTAGGAGATAGAGATCTCCAGGATTAAGGGTATTCAGATAAGGATAATAGAAATTACATAGTGGTTATAATAATTATCGAGTTGTAGTGTCAAGGACACTATAACTAACAAAATTGAATATTGGTTGCATAAGATGCAACACTCACATAGGATGTGAGCACTGTTACTGAGGATATGCAAGTGTCGTAAAAGGACTTGGCGTAATCTCTTGGGAACAGAGTGACTAATCAGCTTACCTAGATATTTTCATAAATAGCCTATGATTGTCACATGAGTGTGGGTTTAAATGATTAGCCCATTAATGGCTCTTTGGGCTAGTGGGAGATTGTTGGACACGCGAGCCCACGACGAGCCATTAAGCAATAAATGTTATTGCAAATATCATTCCCTGATCTGAAATGAAGAATAACTAATTTGCATAAGACGTCCCTTAGTACAATTAGGGTTATGTACCATGGCCATCTTAATGATCATGCAGTTGTTGATTCAATTATTGAATCATAGAAGTTGGTGCTTGGATGAATATCTAAAGAGTTAGATTAAGCACTCATTAAGCACCGTCAAATGATTGTTAAGAGATGATCTCCAGCCTGAGTAGGAGATGGCAATCCTTTCTCATTTGGATAATATCTGATCGACCTCTTGATGCAGGTCCTCTGCATGGGAATAGAGATTCGGATGTGTCAAATTAGTTAGGTCAAAGAGTTGACTTAACGAGATCGGGATAACCAAAGACATATATCGTATGTTGTCACTATATAGGCACGCATCCTCTGACCAGAGATAGATGTGTTACAATATGTTTGAGTATGTACATTTAGCAGACCAATAGGTTGATGACCTAACCAAGGTCTATACACTGGCACGTTGGTGTGCATGCAAGGGCATATGAGTAATACGATCTCTCAAAGGGATCATACAGGTTCATTGTTGAACCGGAAGACATGAGCTCACTCATGAGATATTGGGAAGAATCAAATTCCGCGCGTGGTCTTCTCTCTTTGGAAGCTTGACTGAATTTGTAAGGTTTGATATATGCTTTTGGAAAGTATATGATCAACACCTAGGTATGATATATGCTTTTGGAAAGTATATGATCGATACCGACTCCCAATGATCGAATGAGAACCTTAATGATAAAACCCTGAAGGAGACAGTCTAAAAAAATTTTAGAACTTCGGGTTGGTTCTGGGTTTTCCAGTATGCAGGATGTACAGGTATTAGGAATGCCTGAGGGTGATGTGATCATAAACGATTGTATAACCATGACACTTTCATTCTGAGGGAGTGATGAAACAGGTCTGAATTTTAGTGACTCCTCTCATAGAAAAGTAATCTGGTCTTAGTCCAACTGATGGACATTGATATGAATGTGATTCAGATGTAATGAGAAGATTAGATTTGTGGTCTTGATTTAATCTAGCATCTATGGGAGGTCCGCAAGATCTGGATTTGAGATTTGATCTCAATATCCAAGTCACTATACATGGAACAATACAATTGCCCTGTCCTTATCTTCAAGTATCCGCGGAAAAGTGTGTTATCCCTGAAAGAGTTCATGGATAATTTCATTATTGATATATGTATCCGAGCATTGAGAAAATGGATAACTAATTGTGATTTAATTACCATGTATAATATGAATTTGATTCATATTATTAGGAGAGTTATCTGAGATAATTAAATGTGATTTAATTATCAAAGATATGAATAATGTGAATGTGATTCATGTTATTTGGGTACATGAGAATAGAGATCCAAGATGATTAAATGTGGTTTAATTATTATGTATATGAATAATGTGGATAGCACTATCCATATTAATCAGATATATTATAAATGTGATTTATAATATATTAAAGAGAGCACATTGTGATTTATATTTGTTAATTAATTATTTATGTGAATTGGATTCACATTGGATGATTAATTGAAAATATAATTTACATTTTGTTTTGGTATGTGAATGTGATTCACATTTTTCCAATGGCATGATTGCAATGTTCACAAGATAATTATGAATTATTTTTGTGAAATAATTTACAACAAATGTTGTTATAAATCTTGTAGATATCATGAGATAATGAGATCTCATGAGATAATGAGATCTCATGAGATATTTAAGAAATAGACCCATTCTCTACTTTGTTTAGGGTATAAGGTCAATCTTCTCATTATCTCCAAGATTAATTAATTAATTTGATTTGAAATTAATTATATTGATTTATCGATATATATATTAGTTTAATTTAAATTAATTGTTGTTGTGTTTTTTACAACAACATCATGGCCATTGAAAGAAACACAAATCAATCTCAACCATTTATTGTGTGTTGTCCATGGATTGAGATCCATAGACTCCCAAAACCATATATAAGAAGAGGCACCCCTTGCTCTTCAAGAGACATCTAATCAATTACTCTCTCCCTCTCTCTCTGTGTACATGCCAAGATTTCTCTCCCTCTCTCTTATTGTGGTCGTCCACCATGGAGCCATAGAGAGAGAGAGTCGCCATAGCGGCATCGTTGTCATGCTGCTGGAGTATTTGCTCGTGGATCTCGGTCTCCTTCGGTGCGCCTCACTCATGAAGAAGACATCGGATCTCATGTGATGAAATCAGGAGATTTTTCGCTTGGATCATCAACATGGATTGAGAGAAGGGCGCGTCTCATCAACGTGCTCCAAGCGTCTCCTCTGTTGGATCGGACTTGAGATAGGAGGTCTCTTAGTTTAGAGACTCGATCGCAACCACGCTTCAAGAGGTAAATTTTAGTACCTATTATGGTTTAGATGAAACGATCCGAGAATGGTTCTTGGATCATGTGGTTTCATCACATTATAAATTTTTAAAATCTGTTGCATCGAGCGACTAGTGCAACTAGTCGCTCCCGATCGCATTCGATGCGATCCACACGCTTTCGTGATGCGCTTGAGGATCTACCCATATCCTTTAGAGCAGCATCGTCGGATCCTTCTCCAGATCTAATCCAGACTGTTGGAGATGAAGTGTCATTGGCTGAGGAGAGTGTGCCACGTGTCTTTGTGGATAGCTAGCCATCATTGGACTCTGCTTAACTAGGGTATTTTGCACTTTTCACCAATTGATTTTTGTATATAATATTTAGTACTCAAACTTTCATTTGTCGTTATTATGTTTTTGTAATATTTGTAGAAGAACCCTCTCATTTATTTATTTGCAAATTAGTCTAGTCCACATCACCTCACCTATCGTCAATGTGAGGTGGCATTTTTGCACTAATACCCCTGTGGTTATTTGTATTTCATTTTGGTCCATATATTTTTAATTCTAAAATCATTTTTAAAAAAAATAACAGAAAGACCCTTGTATTTATTTTTATTTACATTTATGCACATCTTAGTTCATTGATTTTTTGTGTGTTTATTCTATTTACTAAATATAAAGTATGTGCTCCAAAAATTACCTAAAAAATAGGGTTAAGCTCATGTTGCATTATATTTTTATATCACATTTTTAGTTTTGTAATTCAGGACTTTTACATATTTTATAAAAATAAAAAAGAGCACAAAAAGCCTCTGTTTACAATAAAAAATACCAAAAAATATAAAATGTTTTGAAAATTTCCCAAAAAAATATATTTTCCTTATTTAAGTATTTTGAGCCTTTTCAACTAAAAATCACTAAAAATAGAAAAAGGAAATACATAAAAGTTAAAAAGCCCTAAAATCCTTTATAAAAATCTAAAAAATCTCAAAAAATCCAAAGATATCATTTTCTATTTTATAATTTTCATTATATTATTATTTATATTTTAAAAATGATTCGAAGAATTTTGCATATAGTTTGCTATTTTTAATCTTCATTTCAATTCAGCATGTTTATTATTTCCCTAATTTGGGATATTTTTGACTTTGAAAATCCATAAAAATAGCAAAAATACTTAAAAATCACAAAAATAGTAAAAAAATTAAAATCCAAAAAAAAATATTTTATATTTTGTTAATTTTTATTAGTATTTATATATATTAGCGTATATTGTATATTTATCCTTATATATCCTTATATTATATATTTAAACAGAAAAAATAAAATAAAAATCAGAATATAAAAAGAAAAAACAAATTTATAAAATTAAAACAATTTAAAATATATACAAATAAAAAATATATAAAATCAAAAACCCACAGAAACAAATAGATAATAAGAAGCAGACAAATTTTACATTCATTTGCCCATTCTCTCATTTGCTCCCAATATTCGACTTCTACATACTTACACCTATACACATCTTTTATATAGTTACAATAAATTTTACTCCATATATTTTTCTATCCATTGCTTTATACATATTGTGGGTTAATTGTTGATTGACTAGGGTTTCTTGAGCGGTCATCGCATCGACTATAGTCTTGCCTTGTGAGACCATAAGACCCTTCAAAAACTCTATTCATCTAATGGCGCCATTGCCAGGGAGCGTGTAGATTGGATTTTTACCCATATCTTCTTGTTTGTTTATTTACTACTTTATTTCTTTTTATTTGATATTATTTGTTGAATTGTCTATCCATCCTCTTTATTTGAATTTGTAGCGAGGAACGCGGATCGAGGGAGGTACTTCTAGGAGCATGTGTGCACCCATGTGAAGCAACACAGGATTCCTGACCTAGCCGATAGGAAGAAGCGACAAAGGAGATCTTGGAGGAAGTTTTGAAGACAATAGCACATTTTCTTTCATTTTATTTGTATTTGTAATTCAAGTGAGAGAGAGACGTTTATTATAAAATTAAGGACTCTCAGGACTTTCACACTTCACTAGGTCCAATGTCCAAGGGATTGTTCCCTTGGGGGCCTCGTTAATTTGCCATATTTTTTCGCTTTTCTTTTTATTTGTTTCACGATTTTATTTTTTCTTTGTTTTGTGTGCTTGAGCCCTAGATTAGGATCTGCTTGATGATATATAAAGGCCAAAAACCTATTTACCATTGCATGCACCAATAGTTCCAGTCTGGACTTAGTCAAATTTTGAATTGCTATTTATTTGGACTTGAGACTGCATGCCGAGAGAAGCTGCATATAGCGCGTGCAGGATCCACTATGGTGGGCACTGAGTAGCATCGAAGACCAGACCTTGGTCTCATTTCTAAGTAGTTACCATATTGTTCTTCATGCTAATAGTAGTTACTATTCTACGGCGATTTCATGGGCTTTCCATTGCATATAGATAGGTTTCAATTCTGCTTAGCAATGAAGGCATGGTGAGCATTTCTACTTAGCATGCATCATTGATTTCTCCTCACAATGCTTTTTCGACTCTTTCCCTCTGATTTTGATAGCCTAGGAGCTAAAAAGAATTGATCCCTCATTAGGTTCGTGTATTTTCAATTAAAATCTAAAAAAATGATAACAAATAAAATTGGCACTGCTAAGCTTACTCAACCCTAAAATAAATAAAAATGAAAATTCCTTGTCTTGGGGAGAGTAACCCCCTCATTGAATTTGTTTTAATTTTCCTACGTACACACTAAGGAGTAGTACCCAAATCCTAGGCCAACCTAAGTGTTTGTACAATTTTGTGATTATCAACTATCTAAAAATTGACAAGATAAAAAGACTGAACTTTCACGGTCTCCATCGTGTTGAGTAGGTGGATTGATGGGTTTGTTTTTTGTGTGTTTGTTTTTTATTGTTTTTGTGCATAATAGATCCTCTCTGCGCATTTGAGCCTTTTTCTCACATCTCTTGATTTGAACTTCATGGTGTCCCGTTCATTTTCCTCTTGTTTCGGAGATGGCCAACCGGAGCAAATTTTATCCGAACTTTGCGGATTCCTCGTACTCTCTAGTTGACCCACCATTATTTTATTAGGAGGCCCTTGATCCTGACTTTTCTTTTTATACATATCCGCCTCAGCCATAGTATCAGGCATCGGAATTTTACCCACCACCACCACTCTCACGGTTTCCTCCACCTCACCCACCCGAGACTGATCTGTTAGAGTCACATTTCATGGAGTCCACCCTTGAGCACATGACCCAGGTGATGAAGCAAATGTATCAGAGGATTGTCGACCTCACTAGTATAAATAAGAACCACCATGAAGCTTCACCATTTGAATATATGGGTTCACTCGAGGATTCTTATGAGAGCTTACAATTCCCAAAAATACAAAAAATGAGACAATTTTAAAAATACAAAAAGATTTCAGGAGACACATTGTTGATTCATTTTGTGAGGAGAGGGCACACCTGCCAGATTCTTTGACCACACACAATGTAGTTCCCGCCCTTGACCCCAAGGATGACATTGTACATACTACTCTTATCCATCCTTGTGTAGATGTTGATTCTGATCTCCTCCCTTGTATGGAGGAGAACTAAAAATTTAAAAAAATATTGACTGAACCTAAAGTGGTGGCCACTATTTGTGAGATCATTGAAGCCCCACTTCACCAGGCCATGACCCATTTATCTGCTCCTCAACCTAAGAAAAGAAAGCGAAGGAGAAGATCTAAGCATCATATTTTGACCAGGGCCATTGCCCATTCCATCACCCACTTTCCTTCTTCTAGGAAAGGGAACACTGCTACACCATTCATTAGATGCACCATCTCTGACTATTCATGTGATCACATTCCCCTTGTTGGCGGTGCTTCAATTATCATAATACCCTTATCATTGGTACAGTCTCTTCACTTTAGGTCTCTCAAGAAAATCAGGATGATTTGTCAATTTGTTGATGGATCAATAAAGAGGCCGAAGGGTATTCTAGAGAACGTTGTCATTTGGATTCATAGTATGAGCTATATTGTTGATTTTGCTGTGTTTCCCATGGAGCCCTCCACCACTGGGGAGCACTCTCTAATCATCCTGGGACGACCCTTTCCCGCCTCTGCGTGAGTCATTATTGATAATGGGTTGGGAGTCTCTTCCGTCCTGATGACAGGAGCGTTGTGGTCATCACTACACCTACTACCGACCAAAGACCTACACCTGATGTGACTACACCTGTCTTAGCAGACCTCAAGGCCTATAACCTATCTGTTGATATCAAAGAGATTTGCTTTATGATCGATAATGAGACTCGAGAATTCCTTTGCGAGGAGGAAGACTCGGAAAGCATAGACCTTGGAGTTCTCTCTTTCTATAATTGGTGTTGTGTTGATGACATCCACTGATTTACACGATTGATACCTTAGAGCGGAGGGCAGACTTAGTAGAGACGAGGAGGCTGAATTATATCTTGTTGCTTTCATCAATAAATTCGGGCCTTTTGATAATGATGATCCATTTGAGACCTCATAGGACGAACCTGACCTAGCTACTTCCATAGATGAGTTTGTTCCCTTTGGTTTTGACCTAGTTGAGACTCACCATGCTGGACTTGACCTTACTACTTCCACTACTGAGTTCAAGCCTTTTCACTTTGATATCTACGAGACACCCCAGGTTGACCTAGCCACACTTCTTCCATTGACCTGTCTGTGCCTTGTCACCTTAGGATTGTTGAGGATCTTCACCAGGTCAATCCTGATCGGTTTGTGTCATCTGAGGACCCCGATATCGACCTATACCTTGTTAGATCCATTCCTCAGCAGTCTCGCAAGAAGGTCTGCTTTCTACCTTCTTGATCTTTTTACATCCACTGTTTGTACATCCGCTTTCATTTTACTTCTCTATACTACCATTTTTTCTCACGTACCTCATTCCTCATATTTTGCCTTGCTTAGGATGTACTTCGTCCTAAGTATAGGGGAGGTAGATGAGTTGAGCGATTTTTTTCCTTCTTTTCTTCTTTTCATTTTCATTTTTCCTTTTCTTCCAAAGGTATCACCACTTTTTGACCATTGCTATACTTAAGATGTACTTTGTCCTAAGTATAGGGGGCCTGCACCCTGAGTTTTTTATTCTTCGATCCCCTCCACTATCTCCTCTTCTTGACTATACTTAGGGATATCTCACCCTAAGTATAGGGGGAGACAGTTTACATGTGATTTGTTCAATCCCACCCTTGACCCTCCCTGCCTTGTGTACAGTCTGCTATACTTAGGATTATTTGATCCTAAGTATGGGAGGATGGTCAACTTCTCATTCTTTTATTACATCATTCCTTCATTCATTTATTCTTTAGGCTTTTCAATACTCAGTGCGAGTTATGTCTTCTCTTTTTCTCTCTGATCTATGAGGAATAACTCAAGCTAAGTATAGGGGGTTGTATATACTGCGTATATACTTTAGCCATAACTCGTACTTTCGTATTCTCAATAATTATGGATAAAATACTATATACTTATATAATTGATTAAATCAACTAATAAAAAGATGTTTATTATTCCTCAAATTCTTTTTGTATATACTGATTAATAAATTTGGCAAGAATTTTTTTGTAAAATGTTTGGAAAATGTTTGAAAATCTTTTTGAAAAATCTTCTGAAAACTATTTTGAAAATATTTTATGAAATATTTTCAATCTTTGTAAAAATATTTTATTTATAAAAAGTTCTTTTATTTGTTTGAAATAAAAATGCTTTGAAAAACTATTTGCAAATGGTTTTGAAAATGGTTGGAAAAATATTTTGAAAAATCTATATATATTGTATGAAAAACCTTTGCAAAATGATTTTCAAAAGCTTGTAAATGTTTGTAAAAGTTATTTTGGACTATAGTTTTCAAAAATGTTTGAAAAATCATTTTCAAATAATTTTGAGGAATATATACATCACATATAAATTCTTTACTAATATTTATCTATAAAAATGATAACATATCACTTGTGTAAATTCTTAAAACCCCAACTCTTCTAAATATAAAATGCACCCCCGTGTAAGTATTTGTACTTATATTTTATTCCAAAATCTTTGGTTTTGAAAAATTCCAAAAACATTTGCAAGACCAAAAATTCCAAAAATATTTGCAAAATCTTTTTGAAAAATTACATAAAAATTTGCAAAACCTTTTTCAAAAATCTATAAAGAGCTCAAAAGTTTGAAAATTACATTAAAAAAAGATTTTTATTGCATTATACATAGCATTTGCATAGCATTCGCATTCTTTTAATTGACTTTGATGATTGAACTATTATGAGTAAAGTCAGAGATTGGAGCTTGGTTGGACCTTAATGCACCTAACTTCACTGGAACCTATAGGAACTATATTTGAGGTACTTCAGGTCTATTTAGACTTAATTCTTTGAGACTCAAGGCCGGGTTCAAGACACCTCAACTTCTTAACTAGAACTTTTCGAGATGCGTGCATGACTCTTGTCGGCGTGACCTAACTTGGACATTTGCACCTTTCACTTGGCTCAACCCAATTAGAGTGGTGAGGGGATAAGATTTGCTGGTGTGAGATGCACACGAGTAGAAACATGTGTCCTCTTCTATGGAGGGAAGTGCGCCCCAACCTGTCCGTTGGCATTGACGTCTAAAGACAGAATAGTGTGGGTTGTAACAATGCTTCAAAAGTGCGATAATCTTCTGGCTCAAGAGGAAAAACTCCTTATGTAAATGTTACTGTATATAGTATTTCAAAAAAATGTTGAAATAATAATCCAAAAAAAAGTGGACATGTCTGATTGAAAATAAAATGCCTGTCGGAGTATATATATTTGAAATAAGCAAGCTGGAGCTTCAAAGTCATATCATGTGAGCATGTAGCTCGATGACTTGACTACACTGGTCATGCATCCCCGGATAGGTAGCTACACTGGCTACCATCCATTCTTCTCTTCACCCCCTCCTCTTGAGTCGGATGCACTTGAACTTAGAAGGGAATACCCCGCTCCTCGAGGAAAGAGTTGTTGGATTTGGGAATCATTGGGTTGTCATACTAGAGAAGTCAGTTCTTTTGTCATTTCAGTTAGGAAGAGAAACTATCACTTACAATGTGCAAGTCAGCTTGATAGTCATAAGGGTTTGTGTATGATGTAGACTGATTCCAACATGGCTATTGAGGTAGTTTGAACCGAGTTTTGTGACTCTTGAAGAATGTTGTGTTTTAAATCTAGTTCACGACCAGGTTCCACACACATTCTCACACCAAGGTCCGACTTAAGCTCCAAACTTTGACTTTGTGAAGACAAGTTTGAAAATTAAATGCAATCCACTTTCTTTCTTTTTTCTTTTCTTTCTTTTTCTTTTTCTGCACTTATTGCATAAGCGTTTGCTAGGGACTAGCAAAGGCAAATATAGAGGGGTGATGAGTTTCCATTTCATCACCTTTAATCTATCATTTTGGCCTTAAAAACCATAGCTAATGCATGTAAATAGCATTATTTTGTACAAGTTAACATTTATTATTTGTTTTATTTATTAAATATAAAATACAGTTTTTAATGCCAAAATTATAGAATAAAGAAAAGAAAAGAAAAGGAATAAAATTCTAAAAGTATTTTATGACCCTAAACCCCGAGACCAAGTCAAGAATTGATTTGGTCGACAAGGAATAAAGTGGGGGAGATAAGGGCCAAAACATAATAAAAATCCCATTCTTTTATTCATCAGTAATCCATTTTTGGGACCTATTTTATTTTCTATTATTTATACCTCAAATAAAGAAACTTCGCCCATGAAAGTTGTAGATAATAATATAAAGAAAAATACAAAAATGATCTCATACAAAAATAATATACAAGAGTATTTTATACTCTAAATAAAAAGCCAAAATCCCAACTTCCGAGACCCATATTTCCTAAATAAAACTCAAATGTATCAAAATCACCTTTTATTGTATATAACTTTTAAAAAAAATATTTAGTGAAGGTAGTTTCATATTTTAGAGTTAAGGTGTGAAAGTTAGGTTTTTGGACCCCTATTGTACCATATACCCGAATAAAATATTCATTTTATTTATTTTTAACTATTTTTATAATTTTATATTTTTATAATTTTGTAAATATTATTTATAATATATTTACATATGTAAACTAGAATAAAACCATAAATAAATTAAAATAAAATATGTACACAAATTACATAGATGAGTTACTCGACAAATACATATATAATATATACCCTTGTTTATTTAAGTGTACAAAATACATAAAACGTGTAATAAAAATATGTTTGTGTACATAAAAATAAGTTATAAATATATAAAATAAGAAAATAAAATAATAAAAAACAAAAAACAAAATAATAATAAAATAACCAAAACATAAGTAAATATACCTAATAAATGGAACCCTAAAAGTTAACTTGTAATAAATAAAGTCAAAAAAAATAAAACAATCCCATTAAAATACTACAAAAAATAACAAGCATTTTTATTTTGTAATTTAAAATTAATAAAATCATTTATTTTTTATTATTCATTTTAAACATAATTTTATTTTAAACATAATTTTAGGTCTTCTTTTTCCTGGTTGTTTAAATGGACCAACTAGGTTCCACCTCCTGTTGACCTCGGTCAACTCTCTGATCGAGGTCCTAGGTTTGTCAGACCTAGTTTTGACCATGTTTTCTCGATTTTCCCCTAAGGATTCTTTCATCCTTTTCGGACGATTCCTGTTGCACTTTTCTCCTTGATCATAGGGCTTTCACATGCCCTTGTTGCATCGAGGATTGGATCATCGATTCGACCGTTCATCTTCGATCTTCCCAGCAACTTGGTCACCTATACATAATCCCCTCTGCCATCTTCTTGATTTTTGAACCTCTTTCCTCTATTCTCTTCACACAATTGATGTGCAATAGCTAGAGAGAGGTGACAAGTCTCTAGCCTCGCTTCTTGGTACGTGGAGGAGTGAAGGAAAGACAACTTCCACATCTCGGGTGAGCTCCATCACCGTGAGGTCCATCTCCTGGCTCCAGCCGGTTGAGGTAATTTCTATTCTCTTTTTAGAATAGTTTTAATCCCTAACTTAACTTCATGTTGCTAGAGTTATTTTTATAGCTCGATTTAGTGTAGAAATCAAGATCTGTAGTTCTCCGGAGGATAGCTCCGGTGAACACCTCCACTATACTCCACTATTGTACCAACCCACCAGACATCCCCACTCTCTTTCCCTATCTAGTCTCCATGCCACGACCCATTTCATTCACGTTGCTCTTCCTTGGAGTAGGGTTTGGGTACTCTACCTCCTCCTGTTGACGGAGCACCTCCACCACGCTTCCCCGCACCTCCATTTCACCCAACAAACACCCAGGAGCCTCCTTGGTTACTTGTGCATGCTTTCTCGCAGGACCTAGATAGAAAGGACCTCTTGAGGGGTCGATTTTGAGCAGAACATAACACCTGGAGTAGCCCAGCTGCCCCGACCTCGTGGGAGCACGCCGGCAACCTACACGCCATTATGAAGCATCTAGAAGATAGAGGAGGTCGCCAGGAAGGTTTTGCACCTCAGAAGAGAACCTGAGTCCGTCGAAGCCGTATTGCATCGTCGATCGAAGTTCATTCATGCGGTGTTCTTCATGTGTTCCTCCCATTGGCCTCGGAGTCGTCCGATCGGGACCCATTCTTTCAGGCGAGCAGCAAGTGTTTAATTTTGTGAAGTGGCACTGTCGGATCCTTCTCTAGGACCTAATCTAGACCTTTGTAGGCGAAGCGTCATCGGTCGAGGAGAGTGTGCCATGTGTCTTTGGGGATTGCTAGCCACCATTGGATTGCGCTTAAGTTGGGTATTTTGCATTTTATACCCAACGATTTTTGTATTTAATATTTAATACTCAAACTTTCATTTATCATTGTTATGTTTTTATAATATTTACAAAAGAACCCTCGCATTTATGTTATTTGCAAATTAGTCCAGTCCACGTCACCTCACGTGTCGTCCCATGTGAGGTGTTGTTTCTGCACTGATACCCATGTGGTTATTTATATTTTGTTTTGGTATATATATTTTTATTTGAATTTAATATTTTTGGAAAAATTGCAAAAAGACCCTCGCATTTATTTTTATATATATTTATTCCCCTACCGGTTCATTAATTTTTTGTGCATTTATTCTATTTATTAAATATAGTGTCTGTGCTCCAAAAATTACCCAAAAAATAGTGTTAAGCTCATGTTGCATTATGTTTTATGCCACATTTTAGTTTTGCAATTAAGGACTTTTACCTATTTTATAAAAAAACAAAAAGAGCACAAAAATTCCTTATTTATAGTAAGAAAATACTAAAAAACATAAAAATGTTTTGAAAAAAATCCAAAAAAAAATGCATTCTGGCTATTTAAGTATTTTGAGCCTTCAAACCAAAAATCACTAAAAATAAAAAAATATAACATATAAAAGTTAAAAATCATTAAAATCCTTTATAAAAATCTAAAAAATTCTCCAAAATTCCAAAAATATCATTATCTATTTATAATTTTATTTATGATATTATTTATATATTAAAATTGATTTGAAGACTTTGGATACTGTTTAATATTTTTAATCTTCATTTCAATTCTGCATATGTATTATTTCCCTGATTTGGGATATTTTTAACTTTGAAAATCCATAAAAATTAACTAAAACACTTAAAAATCACAAAAATAGTAAAAAATATTTAAAATCCAAGACAAATTATTTTCTATATTTTTTTAGTATTTATATATATTAGCTTATATTGTATCTTTAACCTTATATATCCTTATATTATATATTTAAAAATAAAAGGAAATTAAAAATCATATAAAAGAAATTTCAAAATTTATAAAATTAAAAATATGTAAAAAATATATAAATAAAAAATTAAAAATATATAAAATAAAGAATTCACAAAAATAAAAGACAACAAGAAGCACACAAATTTTGCATTCATTTTCCCATTCTCCCATTTGCTCCCTATGTTCAAGGTCTGCATACTTGCACCTATACACATCTTTTGTAGAGTTATAATAGATTTTAACTCCACATATTTTTCCTTTCATGGCTTTATACATATTGTGGGTTAATTGTTGATTGACTAGTATTCCTTGAGCGATCATTGCATCGATTGCGGTATCACCTTGTGAGACTCTACGACCCTCGAAAAAGTCTATTCTTCAATTATGTATATTGTACAAATGTTTGTAAAATGTGTGAAAATAAAATGTTTGCAAAAATCTTTTTGAAAAATTGTTTGTAAAATGATTTGTAAAATTGTTTGTAAATTTAGTTTTAAAAAAGGTTTCGAAAATGTTATGAAAAAAATTTGTGAAATACTTTGTAAAATATTTTGTCACATGGGATATAACTTATGGGTATATCAACTATTTGTATATATGTGTTGTAGAATCTTTGTAAATAAAACCTATACTTATTTGTAAACTTTGAATTAAAATCTGTATATAAAATCCTTTAATAAAATTTGTTTATAAAATCCACTTGTAAAACTTTTACAGAGAACTTATAAATAAAACCCTTGTAAATATGTACACATTTTTGTAAATGTTTGTAAACTCTTTTCTTTCTTTATTAAAGTCCATAAAATTTTGCAAAATTCTTTAAAAAACTTTTTCAAAATGACTTTGTCTTTTACTTTCAAAATTTTTTAAAATACTTTTATTTGCATGTGCATATGCATTCTTCAGAATCACTGTTGACATTTAAACTAGTCTGGAATAAAATTGAAAAATGGAGCTTGGTTAAAACCTTAATCCAGTTAACTTCAGAGGAACCTTATAGGATGTGGAGTTGAGACTTTTCAGGTCTAAGCGACTTAATTCTTTCAATCCACAAGGCTATGTTCACATGTCATCTTGATTGGTCTAAGTAGAATATTTTGAGGCACGCACGACCCTTAAAGGAAGTGGCTTGACTGGGACACACTCTATACATAGCTCTTCATGGATGAGGTGGTGAGGAGGTAGAATCCTTTGGCTTGGCTTAGCACACGGATGTGTTGCAACTAGTGGAAACATCTGTCCTCGTCTAGGGAGGGTAGTGCATCTCAACCTGATCTAGTAGCATTTAGGTCTAATGATAGGATTCTACGGGGTTGCGATAATGCTTCAAAAGAGGGATAGTCTACTGGCTCAAGAAGAAAAACTCCTTATGTATATGATGCACCTTGTAGATATGTTGTATATAAGTCATAAAAAATATATACAAATATTCCAAAAAAGTGGGATAGTCCTGATTGATAATAAAATGCATGTCGGAGTGTATATAGTTGAATAAGCAAAGCGTATGTGATACATTGCCTCATCTCATGGAAGCTTGCAGCTAGAGACTTGGCTACACTAGTCAAGCTCCAAGGGACACCTGGTTACACTGGCCACAGTCCATTCTCTTCTTTCCCCCTCTCCTTGAGCTGATTGCACTTGAACTTAGAAAGGAATACCCGCTCGTTGAGGAAAGAGTTGCTAGACTAGGGGACTAGAGTTACCTTGTTGAGGGAGGTTGTTTCTTTGATATTTCTAAGGTGGGGAGCTATATATCACTTACACAGTACATTAAAAGATTCATAGTCATAAGAGTTTGCATATGCAAACTTGTTCTGACCTGAATGTTGAGGCGACCAAACCATACAATTGTGGAACTTAAGGGCTATTGAGTCTTAAATCTATTTCCCAATAAGGTTCCTCCACAAAGGTTTGACCGAGCTCCATACTACAATTTTATGAAGATAAGTTAATAATCATTATTATTCTCCTTTCTTCCTTTTTCTTTTCTTTACTTTTGTTTTACTTCTTTTTCAAATAAGTGTTTGCTAAGGGACTAGTAAAGGTAAAGTATAGGGGAATGGTGAATCCAAGATTCGCCTTTATTCTTTTATTTTGGCAAAAATCCCTATGCAAAATAACTGTAAATATATACTAAATCAAATAACTTAGCATTGTGCATGCTTTTGTTAATATTGTGTAATTAACATTTATTTACTCAAAATAAAAGAATAAAGAAGCAAAGAAAAAGAAAGAAAACAAAATAAGTATGTAACTGTGTAATAAGTACAAACTAGCCGAACCCCGAGAGAAGGTCAAATATTGGCATGATCGAGAAGAAATAGAGTAGGCGAGATAGGGTCTCCATTTGTTCATTAAATCCAAAGAAAAATCTTGTTGATTTTATTTCTTCTCTATTTATTCTTTAAATATCAATCATTGTTCATTCATCAATAAAAAGATCTCAAAATGATTTGTGAAAAATGTGTATCAAATTGTGTACAATTATATAATATCTATACCTATATTTATTTATTGTGTTAATAAGTTGTATGTATTGTATTTTTAAATAATTGTAAATATTACTAATAATTGAATAAAATCAAAATAAATTCATAAATAAAATAAAATAAAATAACATCATTTCTTCATTGTATAATAGCACCAATAGTGTATATAATGTACATAAACCTAAATAGCATATGTAAATAATTTGTAAAAATCCAATAAAAATGTTTTTATATACTTTAAATTACTTTGTAAATAAATAAAATACAAAATATAAGGTATTTAAGAAAAAATAATAACTAAAAATATATGTATATTGTATATAGGTATATTGTGCCAATACATACTAACATATATTGTATATAATATTGCATATATATTAAAATTGTTAAAAATCATAAGACAATAGTTTGTAAAATAACTATTCCTTTTTGCTTTTATAACCTTTTATTTTAAAATCATTTTCTATTTTTAATTGATTTTTCGTTTATTTTGTAAATTCAATTTTTCTGATTGGTCAACTTGGGTCTGTTGATCCGGGTCAACCTCCCCTCTCCCAGGTCCAACCTGGATAACTGCTCGCCAGACCCGATTTCTCTGCTTTCTCCCACCCAAGTCCTACCACCTTCTGCCTCGATTCGCACACCCGATCATTCGCTAGGGATCCGCAATCCTCACAGATACCTAATCTTGGTCGGATCTTCCTCGGATTGTGTGATTCTTCTCGATTCATCCCGAGACTTGGGAGCTCCTATAAATACTCTCTCTGCTTCCTCCACGCGGTAGTTCGCTCCGCACCTCCTTATTCCTCCACCTACATCCGTAGGCTAGTGACAATGATCTGCCGGAGCCTCTCGGAGTCTGATTTGGTGGGCGTTCGAGCCGAACTCACTTCGTGGCTGGAGCCCTCCGCTGGAACCAGCCTCCTCAACCTCTCACAACTGGGTAGAGGCCACGACCTTACTGTTCACTTGGCTTTCCTTCACCGTTCATCTTCGCACACTCAGGTACCTTTGATTCCCATCCATTTAGTCGCATTTCTCTGATTTTGTCATCAGTCATTTTCCACCATATTTGCTCTAACCATCAGGTTGGAGCTCTACCACACTCATCTATCCGCTCTGATATGCTCGTCGCGTCATCGCCCACCTTCTACTGCATCTTGATCACCCTTAGACTCGTTTGTTGGAGCTAGATTAAGGTTGGACCTCCTTCCTCCATGATTGTCGGAGGTAGAACACCATCCACCCTCGATTCTCTTTGTTTCCCCTACTGAATAACCCTCGTTGAAGCTTCAACTTCGAGCATAGCATCTCCTTACAGGCACAGGTGGACGTGTGGAGCTTGATTTGAGTCCCAGTTGCAGCGGCGGAGCACCTCCACGTGTAATACATCAAATCCTATCATCCAGCCACTCGACAGGACATCGGGGGCTCCCATTCGACGTAGAGCACTTCCAGTGACATGCTCGACCATGTAGCCAGGTGATCCGAGCACCCCAGCATGAGATATACCTGATCGAATCTCATCTGGTCGCACCTTCTACATGCTCATTGAGATGCCTTCGTTGCCATTGGATGAGCAGCCTGCATCCCAGATTCGATCACAACCGTACGAGCATTCCCAAATTCTAATAGTTTGATCATATCCATGGGTGAATCCGACATGCACGTTCCAGACCTTTTCAAAACGGCAGATCCTTTCCAAAAGCTCATCAGGAGCGTACGTCACGCCTTTTCGTCAGACTCGTCAGATCTTCAGATAACGGCCCATCAGGGTCGTACGTCAAAGTACGTGCCCAGCATGTGCCTATGGGTATATTGTAATTTATCCCTTTTCTTTCCTTTTATTTTGTTTTATTCTAATAACTGTAAAAGTAGTGCAGTAAGGACCTCATAGTTTCTGTATTTGCATTTTAGTCCAGACGAGTAGAAGTCACATGTCTTCATGTCTTTTTGTGGATCATTTGTAGACTTTTCCCTGTGCTTTTATGTGGTAATGAAATAAATAAAGTTTTTGGAACTTGCATTTATGCCCCTGTGAATCTGGATCACGTGCAGCACATGATTTCTCCAGATTAATTGCACTTAGACCCTTGGATTTTTATTGCTTATCAATATTTGGCTCAGAAACTTAAATAAATTGCATTGTCATCCTTCTATTTCTAATAACTTGCATTTTTATTTTATGTCTTTTTTATTGCAATAAATATTAAATTATCTCCAAAACTTCCATGAAAATTCCATGTAGCCATTGCTATTATTTTTTTCATGTAGTGATTATTGAGTGTTAATTTTCTTTTATTTATTATTATTAAAAAATCAAAAACAACCCGAAAGTCTTGATTTACCTTAGAAAATTCATAAAAATTTGGAAATTTCTTTGAAAATTCCAGAAAAATTAGAGTACCTTTATTTTGACTTGTTTGATTTTCTTTCCAATCTTCATCTTATTTGCTTTTACAAAACTCTGAAAAATTGCAAAACCTTAAAAAACCCATAAAAATTATATAAAATATTTGAAAAATCCAAAAATTGTGATTTCAGTTTCTTTTTGAAGATATTTAAACATACTTTTTTACAAAAATTGATTTCCAGGAGTTTTGAATTGATTTGTTATTTTTAATTTGAAAAATACTCTTGGTCGTACACTGTTTGTGTGTTTCTTAGTTTTCTACTTTTATAAAATCTCGAAAACATCTAAAAATCTTTGGAAAATTAAAAAAATAGTAAAAACTATTAAAATACAAAAATATTTTTTCTTGATTTTTTTGGATATTTTTACTATTTTGAAAAATACAAAAAGAGTGTGTGTGTCTTTAATTGATTCATTAATTACCTTATTTTTTAAAATTAAAAATATGTAAAATTAAAAAGTATTAAAAATCATAAAAGAAAAATAAAAGTCCTTTGAATTTATTGATTTGACTACCTGAGTTTAATTGTGCTCCTTGTGTTTAACCCTGGTCGCTATACCATGTTAATAAAAGTAGCTTAGACCACTCGCTTTATTTGTCTGATTTTTTTGTGGTTGAATAAGATTTTATCGATTACAAACCTTAGTTCTGGGTGACAACGACAGCTTAATTAATCAACTTAACCATAGTAGCTCAGACATGTCATCACAGGCGCAGACCTAGGGAGGCAGGAAAGTTGATTGGGGTCAACCAGGACATGTCTCCCATTCGCCCACGTATGATGCTAGACGATAAAGGAAGAAATAAAAAATTTAATAAATCAAAATAAAATAATAAATGAATTAATTAAAAAAACTCAAAAAAATATTTATTATTTTATGTAGTAATTAGTACGCTTTTTATTTATTTTTACAAATTAATTTATTAGGTGCTAATTTTTACATGTACAATTATAGGAATATTTAGCAATATATTATGTATTTTATTTTTATTTTGTGTTTTATATTTTATTATTTTATAGACATAATTTATATTTTTATAAGTTATTTTAGTACACATTTACATATTTTTATTTTATTTTTATAAAGTTATTTATTTACTTAAATAGATAGGTATATGTATAATATAGGTATAATATAGGTGTCTTTACATATATATTAAGTATAGTATTTATTTTATTTTTGATGGTTTTAATGTATTTTTATTATGTACATGTATTTTAAATAATATTTAAAATTAGATAAAAATATAAGAAAATGAAAAATGTAAGGAATAAATATATATCTATTATTTTATACAAGTATATTGCACAACGAGGTCCCAAAAGTTAACTTTTGCACCTTAACTCCAAATTGAATGAAATCAGCTTCATTAAATAGATAATTTAATTTTATGAACAATAAAGGTGAGTTTGGTTACTTTTGAGTTTGTATGGGGAATATACAGGTTTGTCAATTTTTCTTTGTAGTTTTTTATTATGTACGTCTCGGGCACACTATGCATTATTTTTTGGGGAATCAATTTTGTAATTTTCTTTATATTTTATATACATGTTTTATGTTCAAAGTTTATTGATTTAAGGTATAAAAATAATAAAATAAAATAGGTCCCAAACTGTATTTATTGAGTAATTAAATTATGGTTTTAGTGCGCTTATTGCCCCTTTTCTCCCCCTACTTTATTCCTTGTCGACCAAGTCACTAGGTCTTGGTGTCTAGGGTCACTCATTATCTTTGACACTTCTTCTTTTTCTTTTATTTTATTTATTCTTCTATTTCGGCATTAAATACAGTGTTTTCTACAATATTTATATATCACTAAATGATTGTTATTTTGTTCTAATTAATGTTATATGCATGTATTTAACTAGAGATTTAAGCCCAAAATGAAAGAATAAAGATGATGAAATGGAGATTCATCACCCCCTATACTTGCCTTTGCTAGTCATTAGCAAAAACTTATGCATATAAGTGTAGAAAAATAAAATAAAGCAAAAAAAGAAAGAACTTGGAATAATTTTCGACTGTTAAACTTTTCTTATTAAAATCAGACTTTGGAGCTCAGTTACGACCTTTGGATTCTTAGTTTGTTCGGACCCACATCAAGGTTAGGAAAAGTGATTCAATAGCCATTAGGTTCCATAATCATCACTTCTATTCACAGTCTTGTCAGAACCATCTTTTCAGTTGCATACTCTCGCAGCCTTGAAATGACATATCCATGTATGTCAAAATTTCAGCTCTTCCTAGACAAATCACTGAAATATCAAAGAGTCTGCTCCTCTGGAAACTCATCCTTGTGGAGACATATATTTCCTTCTAAGGTCAGGTGCCGCTAATTTCACAATTGATGAAGGAAGAATCTAAAAGAAATGGGAATGGACCAATGTAGTCTTCATTCCCTTGTGAAGTTTGGTCATTGTAACCGAGTCTTCACCAAGAAGCGGGCTTTTTTTGGAAGCTCCATATTTTTTGTAGAATATTTGGCGTAGGATTCTTCTTTGGATTTTTCTTTGACTTTGCATTGCTCAGCATTCTTATTTGTACCCTGACAGATATAGAGTCTTTTTGGTCCGTCCATGCTTTTTAGTCTTGGAAAAAGTTGTGCCAGCAGACAATTCCTCATCGGAAGTGTCTCAATCTAGTCTACGATCTTTAGTATCATGTCTACCAGAAGAAGTGGGTTGGAGTATCTGTTTCAGCGATCCCCAAGAATGGTTTATGAGCCACCCTTGACAAAGCGGCCTAGCATCATCCCGACTTAGACTCCAAGATTTTTTGATAATCCATCTGGTTGAGCTAAGTGTTAAGTGTGAGGTTTCTAGTCAAACCACTATCTCAAGAGTCGTACAGATTATATGAAGGGTTCTAGTTAGACACTATGAATCGACTCATGAACATGATCTCATGGAATTTAAAGAATTAAGTCCAGGTGGCCCAAAGTATCCCAATCACAATCCTTAATGGGTTCCTCTAAAATAAAGTGTATTAAGGTCTATACCAAGATCCAATCTTTAGACCTCATTTCAGACTACTTCACATGTCTTGATCATTCCGAAAAATGCAAATGCTTTATACAATAAAAGAAATCGTTTTGTGAAGTACTTTTCTTGAACATTTTAGGGATTTTTGGAAAAAGCTTTGCAAAATTGTATGCAGGTTTTTGAAAAGATTTTGCAAATTTTTATGAGTTTTGACTATTTTTAAATTTTTAGGGATTTTTGGAAAAAAGGTTGGAGACAAAACTATGTGTAGATATTTATATGGGAGTGCATCTATAATTACAAGATTTAGAGTGTACTTTCCATTGGGAATTTACAAGTTGAATGTTAGTAGTAAATTACAGGATTTATGTACATGTTTTATATAGATTTTATAAAGACTTTTGTTTGAGTTGTCATTTACACCAGGTTCTCAAAAGATTTGAAATCATTTTTACAAAAATCATGAAAACTTATTTTTGCAAATAATTTGACAAACATTTTTACAAACATTTATAAAATTTGAAAATCAATTTGCAAAGATTTTTAAATAGTGTGTATAGATTTTTCAAAGTATTTTTATAACCATTTTCCAAGTCATTTGCAAACCCATTTTCAAAAATTTTATTCAAACAAAACAAAAGAAGTGTTTGCAAACAAAAGATTCTTACAAAGGTTTGAAAATATTTTACAAAATATTTTCCAAATGGTGCACAAAATTTTTCGAGACATTTTCCAACTGTTTTTCAAATCATTTTGCAAAATAGTTATAACTGATTTATTACTTGTATTTACAAAGAATTATGTGTATTTTATTAGTTAGCTATATTATGGAAAATACACAAGTATAAGTTATTGCTAAAGTATATACAGTGCATATACGACCACTCTATACTTATCTTGAGCTATGTCTTCATAGATCAGAGAGAAAAAAGGAAGACATAACTCGTACTAAGTATAGAAAAGTCCATACTGCAATGACTAAATAATAAAAGAATGAGAAGTAGATCGTCCCTTTATACATAGGATCAAATAATCCTAAGTATAACAGACTGTATAAAAGGTAGGGAAGGTCAAGGGTGGGAATTTACGAAATCATCGGCTCGACCAGCCTCCCCCTATACTTAGGGTAAAATATCCCTTAGTAGACAGAATATTAACTAGTTGGGAGACAAGTGAGGGATCAAAGAATGAAAAACTCGAGGCACTCATCTCCCCTATACTTAGGATAAAGTATGTCCTAAGTCTAGTAGTGATGAAAGGGATGAGTATTTTTCAAAATAAATAGAAATGAAAGAAGAAGAAAAACACATAAATTTTTATGTAATTTTGAGATTCATTTCTTTCTGCGAGCTCTTCTGGAAATACCACCTAGATTGAGTTTACAACAGACATGAATGTATCATGCTCTAGGTATGATTTCGACAACTGTTCGTTGACCGCAAAAGGTTGTGAGTTAGGTGACAATTCAGATATTAGTAGACTTAAATTATCATACATAATTTTCATTATAAATGGTATAGTCCATTTGCTCTTCAGCTTGCCTAGAAATATTTTCAACCTAGTGTCAAACAGCCACAACTTCTACAAAGGATCGAAAGTCTTCCCACGATTTTGCTTATCGTGGCATTTCTTGACTTTCTCCTTGGATATTAGGATGTTGTCGTACGCATAGTCTCTAAATTCTAGTAGATGGTTCAGATCAACTTTCTAATTCTTGCTAGCTTTCTCGGAATACAAGTTACACATATTCATTGCCATACAATGATTTATGAAATAGTTCCAAGGGAAGATGGCATGGCTTGCCATAGAAAATGTGGTAGGGAGACGTGCCAAGAGGAGACTTGCACGTTATGTGGTAAGCACAAAGAACTGAGTCAAGCAACTGTGACCAGTTCTTCCAATCGGGTCATACAAATTTTTGCAGAATTGTCTTTATCTGCTTGTTTGAGTATTCAGTTAAGCCATTTGACTATGTGTGGTATTGTTTAACCCAAAAATCGGAAGGTTGTGTTAATTCACAAGGTGAATCAACAGTCGTTGAGAACTCTACAAAAGATGTGTATAGTGCAAGTAGTGTAGAGTGTCGAACGCAGGAAGAAAAAAGGTAGATCGGGGCAATAAATTGCACAAAAATGAATGTGATGTATTTGTCTAAATATGTTATTTTTGTGGGGTTTTAATTTTTAATTTTTTTTATTTTAATTTTTAATTTTATATTTTTATATATTGATTTTTAATTTTTTTTGATTAAATATTTTCTTTTTATATTTTATATTTTTAATTTTCTTTTTCTTTAAAAATAGATATAAAGCTATTATAGAGAATATATATACAAGAGAGATAAGAGAGAGATAAAATTAGGTAAAAATATCCAAAATCCAGGAAATAAAATATTTTTGTGCTTTTTATAATTTTCTAATGTTTCTGTGATTTTTCTATATTTTTGCTAATTTTTTTGTTATTTTTAAAGTATCAAATACTCAAAACAGGGAAGAAAATATAAATCCGACTTTAAATTGGAGATGAAAAATATCAAACAATAACAAAAATTCTCCAAACTAATTTTAAAATAAAGATAATAAAATAGATAAAATTTAGAAAGAGAGATTATATTTTTGTGATTTTTTATGATTTTTTATATTTTTATAAAGGTTTTTAGAGTTTTTCTTTTTTTAGGAGTTTTCTTTTATATTTTTAGTGATTTTTGGTCTAAAGATAAAACACACAAAAATAAACCAAATATATTTTTTGGGGAATTTTTCAAAGAGTTTTTATAATTTTTATGTATTTTCTAATGCAAACAAGGATGAAAATGCATGTTTTGATTTTTTTATAAATACTAAAATGATGCAAAATTGTAAAATAAAAATATGGCATTAAAGTACAATGCAACAAGAAACTATGCCTATTTTGGGGGATTTGTTAGGATTTTATAGATGCATGAAATAAATAGAGAAAACATAAAGAAAATGCACACTAGCAGGGATATTTTTTGTAAATATACAGAAGTACGAGGGCCACAGTGCAATTTTTCTAGAAATTAAATAATTGAATACCAATATTTATGGACTAATTAGAAATCACCAAAAACCCAAGGTTATCTCTACAAAAATGCCACAGATCACGTGTATGCATTTGTTCACCTAGCGGGGACCTAATCGCAATATTCCAAAAATTGCGGGGCTAAACAACAATTTGTCCAAAAATATTACACTGCATAGTTCAAAAATCCGACTAAACCATAAATACCAAAACCCTCATGGACTAGGTTGCAAAATAACCAAGTTTTGTCGGCTGACCTGGACAAGGACTTAACTACAAATAAACTAACACGAGGGTCTTTATGCAATTATTACAAAAGTTATAACACTGCAGATGAAAGTTTATGCACCAAATAATAAATTGCAAAAAAAAATCTGGATGAAAAGCGCAAAATACCTAGACTGGTGCGGATCCGACGGCTGATGTTCGCTCACTTTGCCACGTGTACGCTTCTCGCGCAGCGATGATGGTTCGGCAACCGATGGCGAAGATTAGATCTTCAAGAGAAGATCCGATGGTGGAGGCTCTTCGCAATCTAATGGCAGCTGCTTAATCTGGAGTGTCGGCCTTGATCTAATGGTAGATGGCCCCGGAGGAAGAACAGGGAAGAAATATCGGCGAGGCGACTTCCCCATCTTCGATCCTTTGCCTCTGACGCGCTAAAGGGCTCCAAAACGACCACGATGCATCCAGGTATGGTCCTCTATTGGTTGGAAGCTCCAAAAGTCACCAGTGTGTCCCGGAGGGCGCGCGCGACGCCGGCAGAGCTGGCGAGCTCCAGGAGCCTCTACGAGCGATTAAAATGAGCTCCAGGCACTTCTGGAATGCTCGGACCTGTAAAATAGAGTGAAGGGGTCGACGAAAAAATGCCTCAACCCCGCAAAGGGGTGGAAACGGGCTGGGGATGCGGAGTCGAGCTCGCTGGAGCCTGGATGGTTTTCAATCGAAACGAGAGATGGGGATAAAATCCTACAACTACGGCAAATAAGAAAATGAAAAAAAATAAAGAATGTGGACCTCAAAGGCTGGTACGCCTGAGATAAGACCTCACGTCCAACATTGGCCGGAGATGGTGGAACCGACCCTCTAGACCTCACCAGACCGGGTGCGAAGATGCTGGAGATTTCCCTATCATGAGAATCGATCCAGAGCACCGGGGTTGACCAAGCTTGGTCAAGAAAAGGGTTCAAGTTTGAAGGGAGGTGAAGGTAGGTCTTTTGAATAGGAGGTTGATGGGGCTTGAAGATCGAGGAAAAATAGGCGAATAAGAGATCCGAAGATCGAAAAAACATTAGAGCGTGTATCATGGATATATGGGCATGAAAAGTCCAGAAAGGAGCAAGGTGAAAAGATGAAAGACACGACCTAGAAAAATGGAAGAAAACAGTCAGAAACGTAGTTCTGACAAGGGCCAGACCTCGGTCAGAGAGTTGACCGAGGTCAACCAAGGGAAGAATCTGGTTGGTCCACGTGGACCATCCAGAAAAAAACCTTGGAAAAAATATTTGTAAAATCATTTAAAAATAATAAACAAATTTATTAATTTTATATTATTAAATAAAAATATTTATTAATTTCTGAATTATTTTATTATGATTTATATTTATTCTTTCGACGTCTAAAATTACAAGTTACCTTTAATGAGATATATAGGTATATTCATCTATGTATTTTA
The DNA here is from genome assembly GCA_037367405.1 of Ottelia alismoides. Classification (NCBI taxonomy): domain Eukaryota; kingdom Viridiplantae; phylum Streptophyta; class Magnoliopsida; order Alismatales; family Hydrocharitaceae; genus Ottelia; species Ottelia alismoides. The sequence goes on along the minus strand of JAZKJV010000200.1, from coordinate 405,463 downwards.
GTATTTTATTTTTATTTTGTATATTTAATTTTATTATTTTGGTTTATTGTTTTATATATTTATAACTTATTTTTAAACACTTAAATATATTTTTATTTTATTTTTATGAAGTATTATATACAATTAAATAAATAGAAGTATTATCTATATAGGTATAAGTATAGGTATTTTACCTGTGTATTTTATACAAGTATTTTATTTTAGTGTTTTATTTAGTGTTTTATTCCTATTTTAATATCCATATATATTATAAATAATATTTACAAAATTATAAAATATAAAATTATAAAAATAATGAAAATAAATAAAAGCAATATTTTAATCGGTACAAGTATACAATAGGGGTCCAAAACTCAACTTTCAAACCATAACTCCAAAAAATATGAAACCATCTTCATTAAATAGCTTATTAAAAGTTATATACAATTAAAGTGATTTTTATATATTTTGAGTTTTTATTTGAGAGATACAGGTCTGGGAAGTTAGGATTTTGAGATTTTATTCAGATAATAACTTTTTATCTGTACATTATTTTTATGTGAAATCAATTTTGTATTTTTCTATATTTAATTATCTACAACTTTCATGTTCAAAGTTTCTTTATTTGAAGTATAAAAAGTGGAACTAAAAATAGGTCCCCAAAAAAAGGAAAATATATGAATAAAAGGGAATTTTTATTGGTTTTTTGCCCTTATCTCCCCTACTTTATTCCTTGTCGACCTAGTCATCGAGATGCCTAGGTCTCAGGGTTTCGGGTCATAAAATATTTGCAATATTTTATTCCTTTTCTTTTCTTTTCTTTAATCTATAATTTTGTCATTAAAAATAGTATTTTATACACCTTTTGTACAATAATGCATGAATGATAAAATGCCTAAATTAAGCCTATTTACACGCATTTATTAGGGTTTTTAAGGCCAAAATGATAGAATAAAGATGATGAAACGGAGATTCATCAGGTATGGCGCTACAACACTATGTTCAATGCCATACTCCTTCATCAATTTCTTGACTTCTTTGTTCACGAAGTGGCTTCCCCTATCTGATATCAGAATTTTTGGTATCACAGACCATGAAAAGATATTGTCCTTGAGGATTCAAAAGATGGTCCCACTGTGTGCAGCTTGAGCGGGGATTGCCTCCACCCAACAACTAACATAATCCACAGCCAATAGGATGTACTCAAAATCCTGGATGTTAGGGAACATGCCAATGAAGTAAATGCCTCATGCATCAAAGACATCTGATATCTGAATGTATTTCAGAGGCATTGTATCTCTTGAACTGATTGTGCCTCCCATTCTTTGATAGTTAGTACATCTTTTCACGTACTCGGCTGCATCCTTGAAGAGAGTTGGCCGCCATAGGCCACGTTGAACCACTTTCGTTGTCATTCTCTTTCCAGAATGGTGTCCACCCACTTCAAGTTTGTGACAATGTTCTAGACACCTTTAAACTCCTCCTGAGGTATACACCTCCTCTAGATGCAATCTGCTCCCTCATGGAATAGATGAGGATCCTCCCACTGGTCCAAATGAATATCTGCAAGGAATTTATCAACTTTGATCTTTGGCCAATCAGACGGAGTCTTCTTGGCGACAAGGTAATTGATGATATCAACATACCAGGGGAGTGAGGTGACAGACAGAATTTCCTCATCTAGAAAAGTCTCTGTGATAGGAATTGAATTCTGCTCAAGGGTCTCGATCTCCACTATTTTGGAAAGATAGTCTGCCACCACATTTTTTACTCCAGGTTTATCTCAGATTTCTAGATAAAAATCCTGAAGTATAAGGATCCATCGGTTTAGAAAAGGCTTGGCGTCCATCTTGCTTTATAGGTACCTTATGGTAGAGCGATCTGTGTAAACGATGACCTTGGATCCCAGTAGGTGTGATCTAAACTTCTATAGGGCAAACACTACAGCTAGTAGTTGTTTCTATATAACAGTGTAATCCTTTTGGGCCTCATCAAGTGTCCTTCTAACGTAATGAATCGCAAATGGGAGTACATCCTATCTTTGTCCAAGAACATCACCTATTTCATAATCAGAGGCATCTGTCATGATCTCAAAAGGAAGAGACCAATCAGGTGGTTATAGGACAAGAGCATGTGTGATGTGGTCATTCAACAAGTTGAAGGACTAGATAACTCAATCGTCGACCACAAAATCGATCTCCTTTCCTAGAAGCTCAATCAGCAGTCGGGAAATCTTGCTGAAGTCTTTAATGAATCATCTATAGAATCTCATGTTCCCTAGAAATGATCGGACTTGCTTCAAATTGGTTAGTGTCTCAATTTCGAAAATCATGTCCATCTTGGTTGGGTCAACCTCCATGCCATGCTTGGAGATGACTTGACCCAATATAATTCCTTCAGTCATCATAAATTGACTCTTCTCCCATGAGAGCACAAGATTTACCACGCAGTACCTCTTCATAACTCGATCTAAGTATCCCAAACATTGATCAAAATTGTCCCCATAGATCGAAAAATCATCCATGAATACTTCGAGGAAACTAGCAACTATATCTGCAAAAACTACCAACATGCATCTTTGGAATGTAGAGGGTGCATTGCACAATCCAAAGGGCATTCTTCTAAAGGTGTATGTCCCAAGAGGATAGGTGAAGGTAGTCTTCTCTTGATTTTCAAGCGCGATGGCGACTTGGCTGTATCCAAAGTAACCGTGCAAGAAGCAAAAATATTCCTTCGTAGCTTGTCTTTCGACTATCTAGTCGATGAAAGGTAGTGGAAAGTGGTCCTTCTTGATTGCAATATTTAGGCATCTGTATTCCACACAGACACACCATGAAGTCGGTACTCTATTCGAAATCTCCTATCCTTTATCATTGGTCACAATAGTGATCCCAGATTTCTTCGACCTTACGTGTAGGGGACTCACCCACTTGGAGTCGGAGATGGGATAGATGAATCCTACATTACACCATTTGGGAATTTCTTTCATGACAACCTCCTGGAGATTAGGGTTCAGTCTGTGCTGGAAGTTGATGAATCTCCATTTCATCACCTTTATTCTATCATTTTGGCCTCAAAAACCCCAGCAAATGCATGTAAATAGCATCAAATTATACATAATAGCATTCATGATTCATTGTATTGATTATACATTAAATACTGTGTTTAATGCCAAAATTATAGAATAAAGAAAAGAAAAGAAAAAGGAATAAAATAGTGAAGATATTTTATGACCCAAACCCCGAGACCAAGGCCAGCATGGTATTGGTCGACAAGGAATAAAGTAGGGGGAGATAAGGGCTAGTATAAACTAAATACCTCATTTATTTATTCATGCATTTATCCATTTTTGACACCTATTTTATACATAATTATTTATTCATCAAATAAAGAAACTCTGTACATGAAAGCTGTAGATAATTATGTAAATAAAAATATAATACTCAGTGTACATTTTATACACAGAATAAAAAGCAAAAATCTCAACTTCACATACCCATATCTTGCAAATAAAAACTCCAAATCGCCCAAACTCACCTTTAATTGTATATAGCATTCCAAGAACTATTTAATAAAATTGGTTTCATGATTTTTGGAGTCCATATGCAAAAGTTAGGTTTTTGGCCCTTCTTGTATATAGTATTGATTAAACTATTCTTTTTATCCAATATTCATTATTTTTATAAATTCATATTTTTAGAATTTTGTAGATAATGTATACAATGCATACACATATTAGACGTAAAAGAAAACCAAAAATAATTTCAAAAATAAAATAAGTCTACAAAATTCATAGACAAAATACCTATATATCTTTATATAAAAAGATCTTAATCCTTGGTTCTTTTATTCTTTTATATTTTTATAATAATGTATATATTATACATAACTCATTAAAAATGTAAATCCAAAATAAAAATCAAGAAAATATATTAAATAAATTAAGAATACAAAACACATAGGTAAAATACCTATAAGGATACCTACATATACCTATTTCTTTAAAAATATAAGTAAACTCCTAAAAATTAAATAAAAATACCTTTATACTCACAAAAATAAATTATAAATTTATAAAATAAGCCAATAAAATAATAAAAGAAAATAAACAAATTAAAAATAAAATACCCAAAAATACATGTAAATACATACATATACACATTATTAAATTAAAACCATAATAAAATACCTCGAAAAATTCAATAAAAATCATTAATAAATATACATGAAAAAATACACATTTTTTATGTTTTAAGAAAATTTTAATAAAATCATTTACTATTGTAAATAAATCAATTTCAACTCAAATTCCCTGTTTTGTCTTCTAGCGGATGACTTGGACCAATCCCAGGCCGTCAACAGTTGACCACTCGATCAACTACTTCCCCAGCCGCCCGATGTGACGCAGCCTGTCTCTTCGCTCGTCTTCTCCCATTTTTCCCGGGCACATCATCCATCAATCGAAGATGCTTCCTTCACAAGAATTACTCCCTAATCATCCATGATGCCCGCCAAAATCTTAGATCAATTAGATACTCATTGGATCAGCCAATAATCGCCGGTCAATAAGGCTACTCGCCAATGTCTATAAATAAGTAGCTCCGTCTCCTTCCTCGAATTTGGCCACTTTTAATCCGATCTCAAGCCTCGATTCCAGTCCTGGGACATTCCTCGTGACAGGGGGGTGTGCTGGTGCCTCGAATCGGCCGGAGGGAGGAGAGTTTTGTCGTGGCGGAGCTCCGGCGTCCGCCCTGCTCCCTGGAGGCCCCCAGGTATAAGAGCTGTCTCTTTCTATGCTTTTTCGTTAGTTTCTAATTCTAGTTTTCCATTCCAGTCATTAGATTAGGTTTTAGTTAATTCCCGTAGCTTAAAAATCAAAATTCGAAGTTCGTCGGAGCTCCGCTCCAGCGACTTCTTCACCGTATACCCGACTGTTTCCGACCGCCGTGAGCACCCCATCTCGATCCTCATCGCTTTCTCCATCATCCCATCACCTTTGTCCAACCCAGGACCTTCGGTCTTGGCGAATCGGGGCTCCACCTCCGCCGTTCGCTGGAGCCCCTCCGCCCACCTTCATTTTGCGTCGCAGCTTCAAAACCTCGGGTCGAGGAGATAGCTCTCTCGCCCGCGGTTCTTCCTATGCAGGTACATCGAGGAATAGAGCCCATCTGGGCTTGCATTGAACCAGGAAGAGGTTCCTGGGGGTCCCCTTCTTCATCGACCTCGACCCAGCGACTCAGACCTCCAGGAGCCATGAGAGAACCATCAGACGACGCGGAAGCTTCCCAGCTACGATCAGAGCACTTCAGATGCGCGGGAGGTGCCCGGAGGAGCCCGAGCTGCTCGATCGAAGCTCGCCGGGGGCGAGCTTCTTCCCCGTTCTTCCAGACGCCTCCAGCACCGTTGGATCGGGAGGCCAGGCCCAGATTGAAGGAGAACTGTCCGATGAAGACACGCGTACACCGTCAGATCAGCCAGGAGCTTCTAATCCAGGCCCTTCATCGACGAACCGGCATCCACCGTCCGATGGACGACACGTGGATAAGTGGCGTCTCCAGCGTCGCAGGATGATGCGCCTTTAGGGGGTAAATTTCACATCTAGCCCCCCGCTTTTTGTATTTATAATTTAGTCCTAAAAATAAAAAGTCACGTTGTAAATAACTTGTAAAATTTGCAGAACACCCCCTGATGTTTGTGTATTTACTTTTTAGTCCCTCCGCGCCTCACGTGCAGCAACCACGTGAGGTGCGTGAAAATTGCACTTAAACCCTACCGTGTTTTTGTAATTGTGAAATGGTCCTGAAAATAAAAGTTAACGGTCATTTTTATTCTAATTTTTGCATGTATGCCCCTATCAATTATTTTATTTGCAAAAATACCCCTGCCAGGCCATTTAATTTTTGAATGCTTTGTCTATTTATTTTGTGCTTCATATTTCTTTGAAAAATTTTGCAAAAATAGACATAAGCTCATGTTTGGTTGTTCTTGCACGCTATATTTTTAATTTTTAATTTTGTTGCATTTTTGCATTTATTAAAAATCAAAAATATGCTTTTTATTCACTGTCTAGCTTATAAAATTCCAAAAAAATATTAAAAAACCACTAAAAATTCCAAAAAAATTAACTATGGTGTATTTTGACCTATTTCAGTATCAGTCCAAAAATCCCTGAAAATCTCAAAAACAAAACCTTAAAAATTCAAAAACACCCAAAAACTTCAAAAAATGTATAAAATTAAAGAAAAATCAAAAAAATATGAACTCAGTCCCTATTTATGCTATATTTTATTATCTTTATTAGAAAAATAGTGTGGAAAGATTTTGAGGCTGTTTGCTATTTTTAATACCTACTTTTCTTACAGCCAGACCCTATTCCACTGTTTGCTCTTATTTTGCTATTTAAAAATACTAAAAATGTTTGGGAAAATGCCCAAAAATCACAAAAACAATAAAAAATCATGAAAATCCCAAAAAGACCTTATTCCTGAATTTTTGAATATTTTTGAGTATTTTTATAAATATTATAGTACCCCTTTATATATATATATATATAAATGTATTTCCTAAAAAAGAATATATATATATATATATCTAACTATTTATATGTATTTATATATCTATTTATTAACCCTAATATATAAAAAAAATATTTTATCATACTTATATATACCTATATATTGTATGTATTACAAGCTATATACTAACCCTCTATGGGTATACATATATTTATAAATATATATTTTACATATATATATATTACCTAATTATATAATATATATAATAAAATAAATAAAAAAGAAAAAAAAGAAAAAAAATTCAAAATTCAAAAACCTACTTCACACAAGGATGACTCTGAGATACATGTAGGCTATGGTATTTTGTATTGCTCTCTGTGGTTCGACCTCTACATGCTTGTCACTATACATTTTATGGTAGAGTAAATAAAGATTAATTCACATTTCTTTTTGAGCTTCATTGTTTTATTCTTTTATTGTGGGTTAATTGCTGGTCAACCCAATGTTTGGTGAGCGGTCGCCTCAGCGACACTTGATACATTTATTATGGTGACCTTCGCTGGACATTTGCGGTTATCAGAAGTCTCGGGAGGGTTTGTTGTCTTCTTCTAGGTAAATGTGTTGTGAGTAGAGTGAAGGATTTATCTCGTGGAGATCCGTTATGTTCTAGCCCATCGCCTTGTGGTTTCTTTCAAGAACCTCAAGCATAAGAGATTCGTGTTCTTTGGTCAGATGGGAATTGATAATAACCGGGCATGTATCAGGTTCACCCAAAAGGAAGGCATACTTCATATTAGAGGGCAGAGGTTTGAGCTCTGGTGGGGTGGGAATCAACTTGGTGGTAACCTCAACAACTATGACAGATGTCAGATCTTTCATCGGTTTGCTATCCACCATTGAACTTTCAGACCCTGAATTCATAACATCACACATATCTACAACGAAGTCAACATGCTAAGATGAGGATGATTGTTCAATTATTTCAGCATATACGTCAACAAAAAAATCTCATCTTCAAAGACATCGGTGAATTCAAGTGCGGTATCCATGACTTCCTTGGAGGAGAGGAATTCATGAGTTTCTATATCGTCCAAGAACACATTTATGTCTCTGATCTCAACTAAAAAGTCGTAGTCATCTTGTCCATGTGGCTCGATCTCTCTCAATATAGATACGACTTCTGCCGATTTTGGCTCTAGAGCCATCTCTATCCAAACTTTCTCACTGCTGGAGCAGAATGTGATCTCTCTAGTGCCATAATCCATTACTGCTTCGACTATCCAAAGGAACAACCATCCAAGAATGGTGGGGTATGGAGCAGAGGTGTAGAGGTGTCCATGTCCAAGACATTGAAATCAATAGGGAATTGAATCCCTCAAACAATGACAATCACATCCACCAACATGCCCCTGGGTCGTTTGTATGATCTATCTGTGAATTGCATAATCATCTTTGTTGCCTTGAGTGGCCCTCATCCAAATTTTGCGAGCGGGGATGAAGGCAATAAGTTTATAGATGATCCACTATTGAGCAATGTGCACTCAAACTCTTGGTTGAAAATTTGGCATCTGACTAGAGGAGCTCCCTTGTCTTTCTTCTTATTTGGGAGATTGTTGATGGCATTCAACTGGCCATGATGAGAATGTGCTTCTCGGGTTTCCTACGTCTGGTTTTGCAGGGATGGTGCTTCGTAGTACGTGCTTCTTTCAATCCTTTCTTAACAATAGGAATGTACTTCATGGGCTTAAGCAATGGCATTTTAAGCACAATGTTTTGCAAGATTTCAACAATGTCAGGATCGAATAAAGCATTTTTCATATTTTTACTATTTTTTCTTTAATTTATTGAGGAAAAGGAATATTTACATTAGAAGAAATCTCATTCTGTAAATTAATATCCATATCTTTGTGCACATGTAGATGGTAAAAAAGTGTAAAATCATTTACATCTAGTCAACCAAAATGAACTACAAGTTCGGTTCCATCAGTTAGCTCCGATTTAGTAACGACTCCTTGATTCTCCATTGATGGCATGACTTCATCTTATCTGTTGCTTTCTTTTCGTATTTTCTGGTTTTCTTCATTTTTTGTATTTTTGGAGTTGGTGTTGCATCAAAAAAAGTTCTTCAGCCCTATCTGTTGACATGGCTGATGACTTGCCATCAGACGCTTTCTGCTTTCCCTTCGATATCGCAGTCACGTGGAGTGTCCTACCATTCCCGAGAGTTACAACATGAGATAAAGCAATATTATTTTCACCTGAATTGGGTGGGTCACCACAGGATACCTGCTCCTTGCGATGGAACTTATTCGGATTCGCGTCGACCTGAGTCAGAATGACAATCTAGGTGGTTGTCAGGTCATCTATCTCTGACTCATCTTAGCCATGTTCTTGATGAATTGGGCCAAACAATCAAGGGCCAGTTGATCGGCGCTGCCTCGAAGGATTCGTACTAGTGTGGCCTATGACTCTGATGATATGAGGGAGGCTATTGTTGGTAACCCTGAGAATTGTGAGGTTGAGGAGAAGAAGAGTATTGTTAGTATTGAGGAGAGGAATACTAATGTTGATAGTGGGAAACTGACTGCTGGTGATATTGTTGTATGTAATCTGGTTGTTAATAATTCTGCCTCCAAGTGTAACCATGTTGCGGAGGTTGATGGTGATGTGACAGGCTAGGCTGGAAGTTCCTCCCTCCTTGTTGCTATTGTTATGGTCGTATGGCAGTGCTCTGACCCTACGGTTGTCCGTGAGGATGGATCAACTACTGATCATTGCTCCACATGCCATTCACCTCAAGAATGAGTGGTGGTGGTAGGGAACATGGTTCTATGTACTGGGGTTGTGGCTCTGGTTGATAAACAACCATTGGTGATTGTATTTGTAGTGGTGGATGCTCGAGTGCCTACACGTAGTATACGTGCTGGACCTGGCTGACTATGACTCGGTTGAGGCTGGTGGTGCACTGTAGGCTCCTTCTTCTCAGCAGGAGTGTCAGGGGCATCTACCACAGAGTTGCAAGCACTAATGATATTCACCAACAACTCCAGTTGCTTGGTGAATGTGTCCAGCTTGTCCAAGCCCTTCATTCTTTGCTTGATCACAGCTAACTTCTCTAGATCATTTGATCTCTTCTCAATGATTTCTACCTTGGACAGGTGACTGTAAGTGATGTTGAGATCTGAATTCTTGCACCTATCCACTTCATGAGTGTCTTACATATTGACATTTTTGCAGAGGATCTGCGGTTGCACTTGGAAAGAATGAGAGGAGGAGAGTGCAGCCTCTCCTTCGGCCATCTCCTCAAAGACCTACCATGCTACGTCCTCGTCCTTGTTGAAGTGGCAACCTCCACATGCAATGTCAACCATATGTTGATTGTCCTCAATAAGTCCCCCAATAAAGTGTTGGACCAAACTGGTCTTCAATGGTGGGGACATTTCTCAATCAAATCACTAAATCTCTCCCATGTCTCGAAGGGACTCTTGTGGTCCCTGGGAGATACTGGCAATCTTGGAGCGCATCAAGTTAAGATGACCAAGTGGGTAGTATTTGTATGGGAATGCAGACTTCAACTCTTCCCACACCGTCATCAATTTTCCCAAATGGTTGATCCAATAGAGTGGTTTTCCATGAAGGCTGAAAGGAAAAGTGATCATCTTGACTATGCCCAACAGGATGTTGGGGTAGTGCATCATGCTGCAGATGCGTCCAAACTGTTGTAGATGGATGTACGGTTCTTCATTGGGATTCTCGTAGAAACTTAGGAGAAGAGAAAGATTCTATGTATGCTTTAGTGTGGGATTGGTCCGACCTCTCCTTCCTTCTCCCTCACCTCCACGTGGTCTATCTACAGAATGGTTGTCCTCATCATCACCATGTAATTCATCATCACCTCCTCCTCTTGCTTCTCTCTCTTATGACCTCCTCCTCAGGTCATTCAACATGTCCAGAAAGGCGACCTGGGCCAAAGCTTGATCAGCCAATTACTATTGAATAGCTTGTATGGAGTTCAAGAGATGACTATTTACTTCATTTTGGTCCATGCCTTACTCGATAATCTGCTCAGTGCTAGGAAGATGTGGTCCCTTTCCTCTGCTTGTAGGAGCCATCTCAGAATCCGGTTGTGAATGCTCGAGCTCCAGATCAAGGTCGTGATCTGCAATAGGGAAAATACCACGATCAGTCTGCATGCAAGCACCAGATGTAGAGAATAATTTAGAATCGGGGCCAATTTTGAATTTTATTAATGATGAAGAAGTGTAAGGAGTGAAATCAATCTCCATCCAAACAGTACAGAATTTAGGAAGAGAGTTTTCCTGGTTTGTAGGAAGTATAAGAAGCGGCGAAAACTGAGGATGGTTCGCAAAGTTCGAAGCAATCACTAGGGGGTCGCCCTGAATTATTGTCCATGTCAAACCCATGGAATTGACATGGGTGTCCCCAGTGTCCCGACTAAGCCATCCAGGAGTCGACATCTTGAAAGACAAGAGGAAGATAGAGGAAGTATGATAGAGACAATGATGAATAGAAAATAAAAGGTGTATAAAGGAGTAGAAGGCTCACAGTGAGCAAGGGTCAAAGAGAGTAAAAATAGAAGGAACGGCAAAAATGGCGCAAGTCTATTTGACTGATCTTAGAATCCTAACTAGATCCAAGCAATCACCAAACAAAATTGGGTTCACCAACTCAACACATGTGAAGCCGTGAAGGTTCGACTATTTTTATTCTTTTCAATTTTATTGTTGGTTCAGACAATATTGTAACAAGTCCTTATCAGCTATCCCTATAGGAGAGTGAGTATTGTCAGGAAAGTACCCCGTACTTGTTCCACTTCCTTTGTATCCTGTGATCTGTACTTTTTGAGATCCTCGATATCGGGCATGTGGGGCTACTTAGCCGAAGAATACGAGAGGAAGTTAATAGGCAAAACCACTACTTCCTTAAAAAATGAGGTACTCGGACGTAAGACGATAAGAAAGACACACCCCTGAGGGTGTGGCCCATCCTCAATACTTCAAACCAAGTTGTATGCTCTACATAAGGCGAGATCACTGTCATCGACAAGGCCCTACTTGCCTACATACAATAGAAGCGACAATACTTCGTCGGTCCCAGGTGAAAATCGAGGCATCCACGGATCGGGTTTTTAGCTCTATTCCTTAAGGGTTGTGCCTCACTCTGTTTGGAATGTACATAAATACAATGTGGGTTTTGTGAATTCCAAAAAATGGTGTTCGTTACAGATTTTAATTAGGGTCAAAGTTTATTTAGCAGTCCCCTTATTTTAATTTTTAAATTTTCACTTTTTTGAGTATTTTTCAAAATTAATCACCTAACGATTTTTCTGAATTTTCTTTTAAACCAATGTGATCAAAATCAGAGGGAGATAGCGGTAAAGCAATGCAAGGTGACCCTAGGTTGGAAATCTTACCCTTGTGTCAAAATGATGAATGTTCAGATGGAGGACTTATAGTTCTTCCCAGCTCTCTCCATGCAGGATGCAGGTCAGTATTTTAAAGCCTAGTATGTATGGTATGCAAGACGGTGAAATCGCCCTAAGAATGAATTGTTATTATCCTGAAGCACCAATTGAGTTTGAGCTAGATCCAAACGTAGACTATAGGAGCATGCAAATATTAGGTAAGTATGCCTAGTTTACTCGATCAATCAACCCTAAAAAATTATGAGCTCAATCACAGAAATAAATAAAAATAAAGTCAGAAAGCAAATTTTGCGAGAAAAAAAGAAAATAAAGGGGAAAATATGGAGGACAAAAATGTAGAAGGCAATGAAAACCATGAAAAATCCTGTGAGCCCCCAAGTGAACAATCACTTGGAAAAATAGGCCTAAGAGTTCAAGTGTCCACGTGTATTATAACAAATTCATAATAGGAAATAAAATGACTCTCTCTCTCTCTCATGTACACACACAAATAACGGAAAAATTCTACACTAATAGTTGTTATGTCTCTCTCTCTCTCCTGCTCTCTCCAATTGGCTCAAAGGAAGAAGAGCCAATCTCCTCGCAGCTCGGTGCACCAGCTTCCTAAAAAGTCACCTTCACCACACTGTCCCTAGTAAGAAATTCAATAGAGAAAATGTATTAGCACAAATAATTAAATATATCAATAAAGAAAAAATAAAGCATAAAATGATGAATGAAAAATGCGTACAAAATCTATCTTAAGCGTTGCTTCTCAGTAACGGTGCCATTTGATGAACAAAAAATAGGAAGTGTCTAATGTTCGGTCTTGGAGGGCTTGCGGTGTTCGACAAGTTGAATTCGCCAATCATTGTATCAGTGCCTCTTTTAGCTCTCAACACCCAACTCAAGCATGTCTATCAACAATCACCCATAAAATAATTGCACAATAAATGTAAGTGAGATGAAGTTTATCGTACCCTACAAAATAGTATTGTAGTACGCAATTGTAGGGGTCGAACCACAAAGGGGCAATGGGGATAACCATAAAAATTGACAATCAAAAAGGAAAATCAACAAATATTTTGTGTGTTTTATAGAGCTTTTCTAGATTTTATGGATTTTAATATTTTTATTTTTTGGATTTTTTAATTTATATTTTTTGTGTTTTCTAATTTTATAAATTTTATTTCCTTTTTTATTTTTTCTGATTTTTAGTTTTCTTTTTAATATCTAATAAATATATCTATAAGTGTATATATGTTATATGTATAATATAATGACTATATAAGATATAAATAAATAATACATATACAAATAAGAAATTACCCTTAAGTACAATCCTTTTTATATTTTTAAGAGTTTTAAACTTTTTATAGGGATATATAAATATATATAATAATTATAGGGAATATATAGGAGTAATATATATAAGCTATATATATAGTACTCTAATTATAAATATAACTATATAAAGTCAAAAATTACAAAATAAAATATTTTTGTGTTTTTTATGTATTTCTTTGTTTTTCTAATTTTAATTTTTTTGCTATTTTCTGTATTTTTAATTGATTAAAAATGTCAAAATAAGGAATTATAATACTAGGTCGGATTGTTTTGGAATTGAACAATAGATAAGTACCTCAAAATTTTCCAAAACTTTTTTTAATAATATAGACAAATTTCAAAAATGGAAACTAATATTTTTGGGTTTTAAATATTTTTTAATGATTTATGAGATTTTTGATGTTTTTCAATTTTTAAAGTTTTTTCTTTTGTAATTTTAGTAATTCTTGGTTTGGAGTTGCAAAATACAATAAAAATGTACTTTATTTTTTGTGATTTTTGAAAATATTTTTATAGTTATTATGTATTTTTGAATGTAAATAAGAGAAAAATGCACTATTATTTATATTTTAAAAATAGGAAAATAATTTTAGTGGCCTCAAGAAAATTATATGTGATTTAAAATAGTCCTAGGCATTTAAAGTAGTTTTCCTATGATTTTTAGATGCAAAAAATGGTATTTTTAATAATGTAAATATAAGAAATAAAATTATTTATCTAGGAGGGACCTATTTGCAACTAAAATAAAACTTCAATGCATTTCATAACTTTACAAAAATCCTAGGGCATATATGTAAATAAAATCCCAAATATTCAATAAATAACATGCTGGAAGGGGTATATTTGCAACATCCAAAAAGTTACAGGGTCTACTTGAAATTTTTCCCAAAAAATGTAACACTGAAATACAAAATCCTTGGAGTAAATAAAAACACAAACCCACAGGGGGTCCTTAAAAAATTTTCCAGCCCTCTCACGTGTATGCGCATGTGAGGTGACGTGGACTAGACCTAAATATAAATAAAATAAAGGTAGGGATTTTTGTGTAAATATTACAAAAAGTTTTGAACTGCAAATGAAATTTTATGGGCTAAAATTAAAATACAAAATGTGTGGTGGAAAGGATGCAAAATACCCCTCGTGCACCGATAAACGGTCGAGGATGCTTCACTTTCCACGTGACGCCTCTTGGATCCACGATGACGGTTCGTGGATGAATAGGCTAGATTAGAACTAGATGATGGATCAGAAGATTGATGGTGCCTTCATCCAATGGCAGTTGTAGCACCTGGGGCCAACTCTTGATCAAACAACGATGGAGGGATCTGGAAGTACAGTCTAAGAACATTCTGTAATTGAGCTTCGATTTGTCCTCCAGCATGACTCCGATCAACGATCTTCACATGAACAGGTCTAGGAACTTCCTACACTACAAACTTGTCGATCTTTTGGGATGCTCAATGGAGACGGTTGGAGAACAACTGTCTCCTATAGAATCAGAGGGGACGGTTCCCCCTCCACCGTCCCTTCTATTAAGTACAAGGGACGGTCGTTGTTGACCATCCCTGATGATGGACTATGTGGCGACGGTTACATAGTCGTCTCTTACGAGTACAACTTCTGTTTGTTTCTTATGTACACGGGGACCTTAGGGGACGGTCCTAACCGTCCCCTATACATCATTGTTGACGTCGCGAAAAGTTATCAGAAGGGATGGGCGAGATTGTCCCTTATATATAAGTAGAAGAGACGGTTGCAAACCGTCCACGATGTGTTTGTACTGGCGGGACATGTAGAAATATCTGTACCCAAAGGGGACGGTTCACTTATAACTGTCCCCGATCATTATTAAAGGGAATGGTCAAACGATCGTCCCCAATGGTCTTATATCCCTTTCGGACCGAGTCCTTTCCTCATTCCGCTTATAACTCCCTCCCTACGCCGTCGCCCGACCTCCTCCTCCCCTGCCGCAGCTGCCCGAGCTCCTCCTCCCTTTCTAAGCCTCCATCGACATAGTCGGCTCCTTCATTGGCTCTCGTTTGACGACACCCAGTGTCCTCTTCTTCAGTTGTGAGTTCTTTCCAACTTTTTCCATTTATAATACATTATTAATTGAAATATACTTATTTTTAACTATGTTTTGTTTTTTAAACTAATAGTTTAGTCTTTAGGATTAATCATAATCATTATTTTTATCTTGAGTCATAATGTTTAGTTGTGATTAAAAGATTTCAAATAATGCAATTAAAAGATTCCATATGATGTTGTAATTAAAACTTTTATAGTAATGATGTTTTGAAGTGGTAATTTATGTAGTTGTTATATTTATGATCAAATATTTGTAGTGAAAAAAGTTATAAATTCTAATTAATGTTATACATAATGTTTAGAGAATATTATTAAAATGATTGGAGTATTAGAAAGATAGTGTACAAGATATTCATACCAGATATTAACCTTGTTGTTATATTTGGATCTTTACATTTAGGAAATGGATAAAAGTTGGATGAACAAAAGGTTCGATGATTATTAGACATATAACAAAGGTGTTATCGGATTATTAGATTGGACATTTCTGTGTGAGTCACTCTATAATATTGTAGGAGGCAAAGGAGATAGGATCCATTGTCCTTGCATAAGATGTAAGAACACTCTAAGTCACAATCAAACTGTAGTTTACGAGCATCTGATATTAAATGGTTTTCGGCTTCATTATATGAATCGGACGTATCATGGTGAAGGTTTAATATTTGCAGAAGTCAATAATGCCTCAGTTGATAATGAAAGAGATTTGTCTGAAACAGATGACCGTAGTGGTATGTTTGAGTTTCAATGTCTTCTTGGAATTTTAAATCTTTCTAATACTGCGAAAGACAGTTTGCGAGCTAGATGTGATCTGATACAAGTGGCTATACGACCCGAACTACATCCGATAGAGTCAGATAATAATTCTAGAATAACAATTCCTGAAGCGATTTATACATTATCCAGTGATGATAAAGATAAGATACTCAATCTTATTAAATCAATTAGAGTATCGGATGGATTCTCATCACAAATAAGCAGATGTATAAATCTGACGGAAAGAAAGATATCATCATTAAAAAGTCATGATTGCCATGTATAAATACAAGTTCATTTTCCGTTAGCCATAAGGGGAGTTGTACATCCTGATGTTGTGCAGCCACTAATTGAACTCAGCCATAAAGTCCTGTATTCGAAGACTTTAGATCCTGAAGTATTGTTCCGATTAGATACAGATATTTTTATAACTTTATGTAAGATGGAGCAGGTCTTTCCATATACTTTTTTTTATATAATAATACATATAATTGTTCATCTTGCTAGCAAAGCTCGGATATGTGGTCTTGTACAGTATCGATGGATGTATCCAATTGAACGATATCTAAGGAAATTAAAAAATATGGAGTTTAATAAAGCTGCACCCGAAAGTTGCATTGTCAAGGGGTATTTATGTGAATAATTTATTACATTTTGTGACATGTATATGGATGATGGCAAGAATATCAGATTCGATCGGTTTGAAGGTAATAATGATGGCGAGTTGTGGACTGAAGATCCAAACAAAGTTTGGATATTTCAACAAAATGGACGAGCTATTCTAAAGAGTATCCCTCGAAGTATTTCAGACGATGAAAGAGACCTTATTCATTATTAGATGAGGTTGATTATTCCTTTGAAGAGTTTCGTTCAACAACTACTAAGAAATCAGACTTTCTTAAATGGTTGAAGGAAAGTATTGAACTGTTAAAAGTTAGCAAAGATGAACGGCAGAGCATGAATCTTGATGTTATTCAACAGACTCCATTTTCAATAGTAGTGTCACATTCAGGCTATATCATTAATGGATTCAAATTTCGAAAAAAGTCAATTGATGAGAATAAATCAACACAGCATTCTGGAGTGATAGTGAATGCTGAACTCTCATCTGAAATTGATGGATACTATGGTGAAACTATTGATATACTAGAAATCAGTTTTACACATGATGCAAGGTGTGTTTTATTTCATTGCATTTGGTTCGATGTGTGTCGTGTTGGAGCAGGTTACAAGAAAGATAAAAATGGAGTTCTCTCTTTAAAGCAAACAGGTCGGTTACAAACAAACGAGCCGTATGCGCTTGCAAGTCAGATAGAACAGGTCTTTTATGTACCGGACAACTCTGTTAGTGGGTGGATTATACCTGTTAGGACAACACTGAGAGACTTCTTTGATGTTAATGAAGAGGAAGATGCATTGGATAATGATGTTGCATACCAGAATATTTCAAATGATTTTTTTCATTATGTAGTAGACAAATATATTGCTACTAGCAACGCGAGGTAATGTTATTTTTTATTTTATGTTCAAATAATTGATATCTTGTGATCGATCTAAATGTATTTTTTAAATTATATACTATTGAAATGCAGATATGGCTCCTAGACCTAGGCGTATTTGAGAAGTTCCTGAACCCACTCAACAGCCACAGGGAGGATTTTCTGATCCTGGCACTGGCAGATCTCAGAGATGACAGGGACCGTATCAGTGTAGGTTCCTGGATCGTCTTGCACCCGGGCAGACATCACATGTTCGTATCGTTGGAGGAGATGCAATGGGGGAGAACTCCACGGAGTTTCAGAGCTACCTTGTCCAGGTTACTCGTGCACGTGTCCCTATCACGACTCATGACTTTCGACAGCTTCTTTATGTTGTCAAGTCTGCCATACTATCTGATTTGGAGGTTTTCTATAATTGAATTATTATTTGTATTATTTTAATATACTCAACTATTTTATTTATCTTGTACTAGGTTGTTTTTACATGGGAATGAAATGCCAACGTCGATTCCCATATTCTTTCTCATGCGGCTGAGATGTTGCGTCGATACAAGGGACACATAAAGGCGAAGGTAACAACTTCTGTATATAACTTAAAAGAAATTTTGAACGCTTATGATATTTTTACCTTTAATAGTATTACAAACCCCAGATTCCATATGAGTAGCATGTGCAGAACATCCCACCATGTGTTACACCAGATCAATGGAGGGACTTAATCAATTTTTGATCCAATGAGGAATTCGTGGTATGTAAAATTTGTCCTATTTATTTATTTTATGTTTGTACAAACTTTTATTAATAATAGGTGATATCTACAAAAAATACTTCAAACCACTCCAAAGGTTTTAGGTCCATCCACAAGATGGGGAGAAATAACACAAACCAGTTGAAGGATGACTTTGTAAGCATCCAAAAATTTATAAATGTGACTGTTGAGCACGAAAATTTGTGGATCGGAAATTATTGATATAGATTATCGTTGCTATCCCCAAAAATCCTGTGATAAACAATGAATTTTTTTTATATTTTAATTTTTGCTACTTATTAACATGTATAGCGGACAGGGTCAAACTCAGGGAGGCTACAAATCCTGAGGGTTATTCAGTTAATCAAAAATCAATTAAGAGAAAAACAGGAATCTCAAAGGACAACTATCCTTGGTTTTTGTGATTTTTTATCTTTTTAAATTTTTTTAATAATTTTTTCCTATTTTTTTCTATTTTCAAATTTTAGTGATTTTGATTTTGCAAATTTTTTTTAATTTTCGAAAATAACACAAAGCAGTATTCACAAGGTTTAAAATATGCATGCTAATTCTTTTTTAAATTTTTTAATTTGTCAAAAATGCTCAGAAAAATACATAGAAAATATTTCTAGGTTTTAAAGGTTTTAAAATATTTTTGAGAAATTTTATTGAATTTTTAGATGTTTTTGTAATTTTCTAAAAATCAAATAGTAAAAAAATGCAAAATTATGCACAGCCTGGAGTAATTTGCAAATTAAAAATATTTTAATGCCCAAAACTCCTGGCAATTATTTTATAACAAAATAGAAAAATTGTCTACAAATAGAAGCTGAAATCATAGTTTTTTGATTTTTGTAGAATTTTCTGAGATTTTTTAACATTTTTAGTATTTTTCAATTTTTGTGGTTTTATAAAGAATCAATGCATGAAAATTGGTCAGAAATTAAAAGACAATGAAATAAAACTACCCTGGTATTTTTTGGAATTTTTGGAGTTATTTCCGAATTTTTATGAATTTTTGAATTTCAAACAGGGAACAGTGGCATGTTTTGAATTTTTAATAATATAAAATAATTTAAAATGCTATGAAAAAAGTATGCAATGAACATGCACATAACAAGAGTATACGTAATTTTTTTTGGAATTTTAGAGCAATGAAAATAATTATTTCAGTAAAAAGATCATGCAAATCGAAGAGTCTGGATAACAGTTCTTGCATAAATGAATAACCTGAGAGAACAGAGGGTAGAAAATGAAAATTACCCCAGAAACACGTATCACAGGCTGGAAGCAGGGGCTTTATTTGTGAATCTTAGAAATTCGTAGGGCACACATGTAATTTTCCCCAAATTAGGGCTTCACGTAGGGGGGGCGTCGTTTTATTTCTCAACAGGAGGGGGCACAGGTGCCGCTGCCACGAAAAAGGGAGGTGGATCTCGGAGGTTGGCGGCATCGGCGAGCGGAGCTTTAGGCGGCTGGAGGCGTCGACGGGGGACACGCTGCGGAGGAGCAGAGGGCAGTGTCGCGCAGGCGGCAGAAGGAGCGAGAAGAAGGGGGGCGCGCGGATACGTGTGGCGATGAACCCAACAGTGGTGGGCGGATGCGTGCGCGGGGACGTCGGCGAGAAGAAGGTGGGCGCGCTGGGCTCTAGAGGTCTGGAAGGGAGGGGTCGTCGCGGGTCGGGCGGCATCTGCGGAGGCACAAGGAGGGCAGTGGCATTTCCAAGAGGTGGCTGCGGTGGTGGGGGTGGCACCCCTGCTGCTTGATTTTTTATTGTTTTTAAATTTTTTTATAGTAATCAGATGAAGAAAGAAAGAAATAAATGAAATAAAAATTTTTTTGTTTTTTTATAAACAGGAAATGTAAATAGTAAAAAAAGGTTGTTTATATTGATTCTCCTGCAAAACAAAGGTTACAGAAGAAAAACAATTATATGGTTTTTTTATTTTTATTTTATTTATATACAACTCGGAAAATGAACGAGGATTCGGCGGAAATGAGAGATTCGAATCCGATCTCCGGCCACTGTACGCGATCGGAGTTGAGAGTTCGTGGGCGATAGAAATAGAATATGGGGAGATTAAGAACGTGAGATGGAAAATCGAGTCGAAGCGGATCAAAAATCGTGATGAATTTTTTTTAGATCTAGAGAAATAAAATGACGATGGAATTAAAAAAATGCGACAAAAAAACTACGATTAAACTAAGATAAAGTAAGAAGAAAAATGTGGATCTCACCTTAGGAGCGGAAATGGACCGTGGTCGTCTCGACAAGGCTGACTCGCTGTCACCGGACGGCTCGGAGGCTAGGCACTATTCTCGACGAAATTTTCTCTCGGAGATCGGGCTCTTCTCTCTAAAGATTGATCAAGTTGAAATGAGGGAGAAGGAGTCATATAAATATGAAAAGATAGAATGAAATTTTAATTTTTGAATTTTTTTTTGGATAAAGAGATAAGAGAGATGAAAATTGAAATGAATTTTTGGAATTTTTCGGTGGAAGAGATAAGAGAGATGAACTGAGAAATGAGATAAAATAAAAGAGAGATAAAATTATTTATAAAATTAACTTTTTTTTATTTTTCGTCGCTTTATTTATTTGAATTAAAAAATATTATTTTTTTAATTTTTATGGTGGTTAATTAAAAATAGCAACTATATACATATATTATATACATATATGACATTATATACAAGGTAAATGAGGAAATTAGCCTTTTTGTTTTAAGAATATTATTATTTTTATTTTTATTTTAAATAATTAGTAAGACTAATTTATAAATATATATACAAATACAATATTCACAAAATACATGGGAAATTTGCACAAACCACCCCAGAAAACCGACATTTCAACCTTAACTCCAAAAAAATGAAAATACAGCCATTTTAAAGATTAATTAATTTCGAATCCAATGGAAATAGATTGATCCAATTTGAGCTCATATGGAGCCAGAATTGATCTTTCAATTAATGCTTAGTGGCTTTTTCCAAGTGTGGCTACTTTTATTCTGTACATGATTTAATTGTGCAATTATTTTTATTAATTAGAACACATTTTTAATTACAACTTTGGTCTTGAAAGTTATTTGATTTGACGTCAATTAATGCATGAATAAATTAGTGTCAATTTTATACAGATGTATACAAAATAAGTGAGAAGTATTTACAACAACACACACATTTTTTTCGATTTTCTGCTTAAGGACCCTATCTCCCCCTACTTTATTCTTGGTCGATTAGGTCAAGTCTTGACCTTCTCTCGGGGTTTGGGTCAGCCTGTATACAGTCTTCCTTTTTTTATTTTATTTTCTTTATTTTTCCTTTCTTTTTTTATTTATTTATTTTAGGTTAAAATTAGTAAGAAGTGTACAATATTTACACACAGATGCAAGTTAGTAAGAATATGGAGTTAGTGTTATATGCAGGTGTTTTATAAGAGATTTTAAGCTAAAATAAATGAATAAAGATGACGAATCACATATTCATCATCTCCCTATGCTTTACCTTTGCTAGCCCCTTAGCAAACACTTATTTGAAAGAATAAGTGAAGAAAAAGAAAAAGAAAGGGAAAATAAAGAAAGTAGGACAACATTGAGTATTAAACTTATCTTCATAAAATTGTAATTTGGAGCTCTGTCGGACTTTTGGATTATTAGTGTGTCGGAACTTCTGTGAGACTTAGAATTTTAAAATCGACAGCCTTCAAGTTCTACACATCATTGTCACAGTTTCGGCTCAGAAGTCATCTTAGATCAATCCTCTTCCCAAAGCACACCCTATGAACATTGAACAATTGACTCTTGTGTGTGAAAGATTTTAGCTCTTCCCATCCAGAATGTCGGACTACCATGAAAATCTCCTCTCTAGTAACTCGTCCTCGGGGAGTCAGGTATTTTCCTTCTAAGGTCTGTCATGATGTGTTCACAATCGAATAGGGGGAGAAGTTAGAAAAAGGAGAAAAGAACTGGAGGGTGGCCATTGTAGTCACCTCTCCTTGTGAAGCTGGCCAGTGTAGCCGAGTCTCCGCCAAGATCTGCAGGTTTTCCTGAAGCTTGGACCTTTTTGGTCAGATATTTATTTGGTAGTGGCTTCTTTGTATTTGGATTTTTGGTGGTTCTGCTTGGATTTTGTTGTGCCCCTACAGATATAGAATCTTTTTATTTCTGTACATGTTTTGGGGTCTTAGAAAATATTGTGCCCAGCCTTCCATCCCTTTTCCGAAGCTTTATTTCAACTCGTACTCCGGTCTTTAGATTTCCATGCTACGAAAAAAGAAACTCACACATTCTTCCAACATCCCATCTGAGTTGAGCTAAGTGCATAGTGTGAGAGTATAAATTGATTCCCTATTCCAGAGTTATACCCAGAATGAAGAGACCAGGTTAGACACTAAGAGTCAAACGCTGCACATTGTCATGTGGAACTCAAAGAATTAAGTCAAAGACCTGAAGCTTCTAAAATCCGATTTCTCGGTGAAGTTCCTCTGAAAATTAGGTAGATTAAGGTCCAACTAAGCTCCATTCTTCAATTTTATTCCAGACATAGTTTAAATATCAATACTATCCTGAAAGAATGCACATGCAAATGCAAAATATGAAGTATGCAAAGAGGGTTTTTTTTGAAAAGAAATTGTGCACATGTGAAAAGAACATTTTTTTAAACAATTTTCTAATTTTGAACTTTTTATGGATTTTTTGGAGGAAAAATGCAGATGTGGAAGAAAGGTTTTTTTTAATTATGCAAATTTTTATAGATTTTTGGTTTTGTAGTTTTTTTCAGGAAAAGGGATAAGTAAAATATGTACAAGTATATACAAGATTTTTTTGTTTTGTTTGTTTGTTTGTTTGTTTTTGTTGTTTAATTTTTACACACGTGGATTTTACAAAATTATACACATAACCCCCCAAATAAACGTATTAGAAGTACGAGTTATGTCTAAAGTATATATACAATACATACGACACCCCCTTATACTTAGCTCGAACAATGTCCTCATAGTGATCAGAGAGCGAAAATGGAAGACATAACTCGTGCTAAGTATAGAAAAGTAAAAAGACTCCTATGCTACAATGACTCAAAGAAAAGATAAAAAGAAGAGAAGTTGGTGATCCCCCCTATATTTAGGATCAAGTAATCCTAAGTATAGTAGAGTGTACAAAAGGGGAAAACCGATGAAGAGAATGTACAGACTCGAAAATAAAAAGACACGATATGAACAACATCACCCCCCTATACTTAGGTAGAGTATCCCTAAGTATAGGCAACAACAAGGGTGATGAATAGGACGAATATGAACAACACAAATCATTCATCCCCCCCATACTTAGGATAAAGCACATCCTTTTGTGAATTTTATGCATTTAAAAGTGATTAAATATACAAAACAGTGAACATATTAAATATTCAATATTATTTTGAGTTCAATAAGTATATATAAGTTTAAAATTCACTCAAAGCTATTTTTAAGATATAATATATAATAAAGAAAATTCAAAAATAAAAAGTTATATTTTTTGCTTTTTAGATATTTTTTGTTAATTTTTATAAGGATTTTTTGGTTTTGTGATTTTTATGATTTATATTTTATATTTATGAGCAATTTTTGAATATATGTTATAATATTGTATAGCATATATACACACACGGAAAAGGGGTGAATGATAAAACAGGAGAAGAAAGAGTAAATGAAAGGATATACAAGAGGAGCGGATGTACAAAGGTCAAGAAGGTCGAAAGCGAACCTTCTTGCGGGACCGCAGAGGTATGGATTTGACATGGTGTAGGTCGATATTGGGATCATCATTAGACATAAACTGAGTAGGCTCAACCAAGAATGTATCCTAAGCAGTTTCAAATTGTGCAGGCCTAAACCGATTATTAGAAGTAGTATGGTCATGTCCGGCCTGAGAAGTCTCACAAACATCAAAGTAAAATGGCTTGAAATCATTATCAAAAAAAGTAGGATCAATTTCAGCCCGGCGAGCCTCTACTGGATCATCATCTTTATCAAAAGGTCGAACTTCCCTTATAAAAGCAATCAAATCAAATTTGGCTTGATCAGTCTCATCTGAATCAGGGTGAATAGGAACGGACTCATCAGTGAAAGTTGTCGAATCATGTCCGTCCGGTCTAGTCTCAGAGTCTGCCTTCCGCTCTAGGGTTTCTATCATGTAAATTCCGCAGATGTCATCTATGCATCTCCACATACCAGAAGGGGGAACTCCAAGGTCTATGCTTTCCGAGTCTTCCTCCTTCAAGAGGAATTCTTGGGTTTCATTATCATCCATATAACAAGAATCTCTGATATTATCATCGAGGTTAAATTCTTTGGGGTTGGTTAACACAGGCGGGCTCTCTTGGGATGCGGGTCTCTGGACACTAGTGGGTGTAGTGATCAACACATCGCTCCCTACATCAGAACGGAAGAGAATCTCTCATGAACCATAATCAATAACAGCTCCCACAGAGGTGAGGAAAGGTCGTCCCAGGATGATTGGAGGGTGCTCCACAGGGGTGAAGGTCTCCATGGGCACTACAACAAAATTCGAAGTGAAATTCATGCTTGAATAAGAATGACAGCGTTTTCTATAATACCCTTCGACCTCTTGATAGATCCATCAGCAAATTGAACTATCATCCTCGTTTTCTTGAGAGGCCCAAGATGAAGAGATTGTACCATAGAGAAGGGTATTATATTGACTAACAAATTGTTGTCAAGGAGAGTGTTATCACAAGAATACTCAGATATGGAGCAACTCACAAGAGGTGTGGCGGTGTTCCCTTTCTTAAAATACGGACGGTGAGAGATGGCGTAGGTAGTGGCCATGGTCAAGATGTGATGTTCAGATCTTCTCCTTCGCTTTCCCCAGGATCAAGTGGGTTGAATGAGGGTGGGTGAAAATCAAAGTCCTCTAATTCCTAAAATAATGGGTTAGGCGGATATGCAAAAAAATTTAGGAGGAAAGTCCTCCTGGAAAAAGGAAGGTGGATCGTCTGGAGAGTACGAGGTATCCACGAAGATCGGATTAAAATAACTACAAATGGCCATCTCTGAAATAAAAGACGGGATCGGGAGAGCACGAGTGGTCAAGTCAAAAGATATGGAGAAAAAGGCACAAATGCACAGAAGGATCGAGTATGCACACAGGAAATCAAACACAGTACAAACCCCCAGTTCACCAACTCAACTCAAAGTGAAGACCATGAAGGTTCGGCCAATTATCTTGTTAATTTTAGAGTTTGGTGACAATACAATCTATCAGAGCGATTAAAGCGAGCTGTTAGGAACCCAATGCTCTCAGGAGACTGGCCTAATCCCAAAGTTAGATCTTTCCCAGCCAGTATGAATTGCGGATCGTTTACCGGCTACCCGATCAATTCAATCTGTTAAGGACGTCACGGGCTGCTTTACCGGATACCGGAGAGATCCTTACTAGAGAATGACTAACCCAAGATAGTAGTATGAAAAGAGTTCAGGTGTGGCTCTATCCTAGTGTGGGGGTCGCTCTCTCGCTTAAGCAAACCAAACAATGACGGGGTTACTCTCTCCAAAACAATGATTTTTCCTTTTATTTTTTTGGGTCGAGTTTTATTTAACAGACTCGGTTTTAAAGTTATCACTTAGTTTAAAATATTTTCAAAGAATCGCCTACCGAGTGTCCAATTTCCTTTTTAACTTATGTGAGTGAAAACAAGGAAGGAGATCGGAAATGCCAATGCGTGATTAAAAACAATGATGCATGCAGGAGTTAGAGATGTGTACCTTGTCGCTAGCACTCTACATGCAAGCGATCCGTGCAGAATTTAAATAAACTATCCTATATGCAAATGCAAGTGAACCGTCATAGATGATAGCTTCCATTAACAGGTAAGAACAAGTTAATTTGACTAAGTACAAATTACGCTCAACTCTATTGGCACAGAAATTTCTTGCTTAGGGTGTTTGGACCTAATTAATTACCTGACTCAAGCAAATTAATTAAAGCAATCAAGAGGTAGCTCACGAAATCCGCGGGAAATAAATAAAAATAAGGTGATAAAAACAAAATCGGTGCGGTCCCCCAAGTGCATCGGCACTTGGCGAAACAGACCCTGCAACAAATGAATGTCCGTTTACAGAGTTCAAATGGTTGAAAAGAAAAACTCTCTCTTTTAATTTTTTTTCAATCTTCTTCTCCTCTTCTCACGCTATCATGCGGCTTGGTGAAGAATCAAGCCGTCTCCACGTCGCTTGGGTGCTTCGGCTCTCCTAGGATCGCCTCTTTTGATCCGCGGGCCCTCGTAAGAAAAAGAAAAGAGAATGTGTAAGAAATACAATTATCAATTATGAGAAAAGAAAAATAAAATGAAACAGTGAATATGAATAAAAGAGTGAATGACAAAATGTAAACATATATTTACAACCAAATCAGCATATCAAAAGAGAAACCTAACTACCCTCGTCGTGCCTCCCCAGCAACGGCGCCATTTTGTTGAGTACGAAAATTTGTGGATCGAAAATTATTGATATAGATTATCGTAGCTATCCCCAAAAATCCTGTGACAAACAAACAATTTTTTTATATTTTAATTTTTGCTACTTATTAACCTGTATAGCAGACAGGGTCGAACTCAGGGAGGCTAAAAATCCCGAGAGTTATTCAGTTAATCAAAAATCAATTAACAGAAAAACAGGAATCTCAAAGGACAACTATCCTTGGTTTTTGTGATTTTTATCTTTTTAAATTTTTTTAATACTTTTTTTCTAATTTTTTATTTTCTAATTTTCAAATTTTAGTGATTTTGATTTTGCAATTTTTTTAATCTTTAAAAATAACACAAAGTAGTATTCACAAGGTCAAAAATACGCATGCCAACTCATTTTTTTTAATTTTTTTAATTTGTTAAAAATGCTCAAAAAATCCAGAGAAAATATATTAGGTTTTAAAAGTTTTAAAATGCTTTTGAGAATTTTTGTGGAATTTTCAAATGTTTTTGTATTTTCTAAAAATCAAACAGTGAGAAAATGCAAAATTATGCACAACCTAGAGTAATTTGCAATTTAAAAATATTTTAATGCCCAAAACTCCTGGCAATTATTTTTATAACAAAACAGAAGAAATTATCTACAAACAGATCTGAAATCACAATTTTTGGATTTCTGTAGAACTTTCTGTGATTTTTTTAAGATTTTTAGTATTTTTCATTTTTTTTGTTTTATAAAGAATCGATGCGTGAAAATTGGTCAGAAATAAAAGACAACGAAATAAAATTACCCTGATTTTTTTGGAATTGTTGGAGTTATTTTCGAATTTTTATGAATTTTTGAATTTCAAACAGGGAAAAATGACATGTTTTCTATTTTTAATAATATCAAATGAATTTAAAATACTATGAAAAATTTATGCAATGAACATGCACATAACAGGAGTATACACAATTCTTTTTAGAATTTTTAGAGCAATGAAAACAATTATTTCAGTAAAAAGATCATGCAAATCGAAGAGTCTGGATAACAGGGACAGAACTGCAATTATTCAATGTTCTTGCATAAATGAATAACCTGAGAGAAACAGAGAGTAGAAAATGTAAATTACCCCAGAAACACGTGTCACATGCTGGAAGCGGGGGCTTTATTTGCGAATCTTAGAAATTTGTAGGGCTCACATCTAATTTTCCCCAAATAAGGGCTTCACGCAGGGGGACTTCGTTTTGTTTCTCAACAGGAGGGGGCATGGGTGCCGCCGCCACAAAAAAGGGAGGCGGATCTCGAAGGTTGGCGGCGTCGCGAGCGGGGCTTTGGGCGGCTAGAGGCGTCGACGGGGGGCACGCAGTGGAGGAGCAGAGGGAAGTGCCGCGCGGGCGGCTAAAGGGGTGAGAAGAAGGGGGCGCGCAGACGCGCGCGACGGTGAACCTAGCAGTGGTGGGTGGATGTGTGCACGGGGATGCCAGCGAGAAGAAGGTGGGTGCGCAAGGCTTTGGAGGTCTGGAAGGAGGGGCCGCCGCGGGTCGGGCGGATGGATAGCAGCTTCAGGGGCGGCGCTTCCAGGAGGTGGCTGCGGCGACGGGGGTGGCGCCCCTGCTGCTTATTTTTTTATTTTTTTTTATTTTTTTATTGTAATCAGATGAAGAAAGAAAGAAGAAAAACGAAATAATTTTTTTTATAAACAGGAAATGTGAATAGTAAAAAAATTTATTTTGATTCTCCTGCAAAACAAAGGTTAGAGAAGAAAAACAATTATATGGATTTTTTATTTTAATTTTATTTATATACAACTCGAAAAAATGAACGAGGATTCGGCAGAAATGAGTGATTCGAATCAGATCTCCGGCCACCGTATGCGGCCGGAGTTGAGAGATCGTGGACGATAGAAATAGAATACGGGGAGATTAAGAACATGAGATGGAAAATCGAGTCGAAGCGGATCAAAAATCGTGATGAATTTTTTTGGATCTAGAGAAATAAAATAACGATGGAATTAAAAAAAATGTGACCAAATAAACTACGATTAAACTAAGATAAAGTAAGAAGAAAAATGTGGATCTCACCTTAGGAGCGGAAATGGACCGTGATCGCCTCGACAAGGCCGACTCGCTGTCACCGGACAGCTCGGAGGCTAGGCACTATTCTCAACGAAATTTTCTCTCGGAGATCGAGCTCCTCTCTCTAAAGATTGATCAAGTTTAAATGAGGGAGAAGTAGCCATATAAATAGAAAAGATAGAATGAAATTTGGATTTTTGAATTTTTTTTGGATAAAGAGATAAGAGAGATGAAAATTGAAATGAATTTTTGGAATTTTTTGGTGGAAGAGAAAAGAGAGATGAACTGAGTGAGATAAAATAAAAGAGAGATAAAAAATTTACAAAATTAACTTTTTTTTGAATTTTCGTCACTTTATTTATTTGAATTAAAAAATGTTATTTTTTTATTTTTTTTATGTTGGTTAATTAAAAATAGCAACTATATACATATACTATATACATATATGACATTATATACAAGGGTAAATGAGGAAATTAGCCTTTTTATTTTAAGAATTTTATTACTTTTTTTATTTTTATTTTAACTAATTAGTAAGACTAATTTACAAATATATATAAAAATACAATATTCACAAAATACATGGGAAAATTGCACCAACCACCCCAAAAAATCGACTTTTCAACCGTAACTCCAAAAGTTATAAAAAAACAGCCGTTTTAAAGATAATTTAATTTCGAATCCAATGGAAGTGAGATTGACTCAATTTGAGCTCAAATGGAGCCAGAATTAGTCTTTCAATTAATACTTAGTGGCTTTTTTTCAAGAATGGCTACTTTTATTATGTACATGATTTAATTGTGCAATTATTTTTATTAATTAGAACACATTTTATTTACAACTTTGGTTTGAAAGTTATTTGATTTGAGGTTAATTAATGCACGAATAAATTAGTGTCAACTTTATACAGATATATACAAAATAAGTGAGAAGTATTTACAACAACACACACATTTTTTTTCGATTTTCTGCTTAAGGACCCTATCTCCCCTTACTTTATTCACGGTCGATCATGTCAAGTCTTGACCTTCTCTCGGAGTTTGGGTCAGCCTGTATACAGTCATCCTTTTTTTATTTTATTTTCTTTATTTTTCCTTTCTTTCTTTATTTATTTATTTTAGGTTAAAATTAGTAATAAGTGTACAATATTTACACACAGATGCAAGTTATTAAGAATATGGAGTTAGTGTTATATGCAGGTGTTTAATAAGGGATTTTAAGCTAAAATAAATGAATAAAGATGACGAATCACATATTCATCAGTGACTATGGAAGCTAATTTAAAAAATATTTTATTTATTTTTTTAGTTGAGGATAACGATAGAGAAATGATCCGAATAGAAGTTTTTGCGGGGTCAAAGAGCAGAGACGTAGGAGGAGAAGTGCAGTGGGTTGATGACGCCTACGCACCAATTCATGTATGTAATTTATATTGTTAATTTTGAGAATGTATTGTATTAATTGTTTTAAATAATATATGTATCCTTGCATGCATGAAGAAATGATTAGGATCTCTACAAACACCTCCCTAGATAGCACGGGGACGAGCACACTCCCTTTATCTGCTGATGAAGCCTTCCTCCAAGCCACAGATACAGAACATAGTGGTTGCATGTGTTGCAGAGGACGTGGAGAAACAATCCGTACATGGTACGGAATGGGTAGTGCAAGTGGAACTCAGACCTCATCGTAAGGGAGCCAGAGGGGGAGAGAGATGGAGAGGGAGTTGCATGACGTCAAGGCAAAGATGTCCACATAGGATGAGGAGATGGCTAAGATACGTACGGACATGACGAATGTCATGGCATACATTACATGTCTTCAAAGCAAGGTCGAGCAATCAATAGACCTGGCACAACTCAGTGATGATGAGGAAAGTGAAGAAGAGATCTATGAATGTTATGAATCGGGGTAGATTACGTTAGATGTAGAATATGTATATTATATTTTAGTAGTATCTTGAAGAATTAAGTTGTAATTTAAAACATGTAGAACGGGCACACTGTTTTGGTGTTAAGTATTAAGTAAGAAATTTGTTGTCTTTTTAGTTTGTTGTATTATTTACAAGGTTTTGCAGCAGGAGCAGGAGATAAAACCCAATCAAACAATTTTTTTTGCTTTCAGAGGGTATCGGGGACGGTTGTAATCGTCTCCTCTTGTAATCTATAACCATTCCATCTGTAACCAAATAGCTCATGGTCTCTCGTTATGGGCCTCGACGACTAATGGGGACGATTTTGATCGTCCCCTATGAGATTATGTAGGCATCACGAAAAACCTTTTAACCGGAGGGGACGGTCTCGACCGTCCCCGATGATTATTGGAAGAGACGGTTTCAACCGTCTCCTCTGTATGACAGCAGCTTGTTGTCTCTTGTTATGGCCCTCGGGGACTAAAAGGGACGGTTTAGACCATCCCCTAAGTGATTATGTGGGCGTCCCGAAAAACCATTTAACCGGAATTGGAAGCGACAGTTTCAACCGTCTCCTCTGTATGACAGTGGCTCGCTTTCTCGTTATGGCCCTCGGGGACTAAAGGGGACGGTGTAGACCGTCCCTGAAGCGATTCTGTGGGCATCACGAAAAATCATTTAACCAGAGGGGATGGTCACAACCGTCCCCGCTGATAATTGGAAGCGACGGTTTCAACTGTCTCCTCTGTATGATAGTGGCTCGCTGTCTCTCGTTATGGCCCTCGGGGACTAAAGGGGACGGTTTATACCATCCCCTAAGTGATTCTGTGGGCGTCGCGAAAAAGCATTTAACCGAAGGGGATGGTCGAGACCGTCCCTGTAAATGAGCGGAGGGGACGGTGATGCCCGTCCCCTCTAGCTTTGGATGTGATGGCTTAATTATCGCATTGTATGCATGTCGGGGATGGTCATGAAGGGATGGTCATCACCGTCCCTATTGTTCATTGCAGAAGGGGCAGTCGGAATCGTCCCCAATGGCTTCAGAAAGAGGACGTTTGTATTTAGTGTCCCTTATGGTCAAATGAGACGGTGTTAAAGGGGACGGTCTAATGCTTGTCTCTTCTGATCAGAAGGGACGGAGGGATGGTTTGCGTAAGAAAGAGGACGGTCATTGACCATCCCCTCTGGGTACTCCGCTTGTAGTGCTAGGAGCCTTCCGCATCAGCTAGATACCACAAAAGGCCTAGGAGGTTCTTGGGGTCTCAGTCTGGTCTAGCGACCTAGAGCTTTGTTTCCAACTTCAAAATCGCCCTTGTCGAGGCCTTCGACGCTCCAAACCTACAGGTTATTTTGTACAACAAAAAGCACGGGTTTGGGAATCTTTTGGGAGCCAAAATGGGTGGAGATGGGGTGAGGAAGAGATGCTCCGGTGAATGACGGAGGAGGAGCACAGATTGCTCAAATCTGTGAAAAATCTAAGGGGGAGATGAGCTGGATGAAAGAATGTAAAGTGCGTAAGCTGATGAGGTGATCTGCGGGTCGAGACTAAGGCTGAGATGATGAGAAATGGTAGCTGGAGCTCGAAGTTCCAGCAAAGCTCAAATTTGAATTTCACGAAATACCAGACAAAATTACACGAAACTAATACCCTACCTATGCTACTGCTAATGCTAAAAGGCAAGAGAAAATGGAGCTCACATGCCTGAGGACAAGGAGCACAGTAGCTCTGCCAGAAGGTCCCAGCGAGGGTTTGGATCTCTTCCCCTCCTCCTTTCGTGCACTGCAGATCGATAAGAAGCTCCTTGTCACTGAGCTCGACCCGTCTGGCTATGGATCTTAGGGTTTAAGGGCTCGAAGAAGGATCAAATTTGAAATGGGGTTAGGCAAGGTTATTTGTAATGGGTGATGTTTGACCAAGGATGCAGCTCGAATCGAGGCTCCAAAGATTAAAGAATTACTTAGGCATGTAAGAGCGTAGATCGAGGAGCAACTTTCATGAAGAAATCGAGCCGCATTGGCAATGAATCAGGGGGGAAATTCGAGGAAGAAGGGGGTGTAGCGCCTGACATATCTAGGGACGTAGGAGAGTTGACCGAGGTCTACCAGGACCTGACTCCCAATGGTCTATGTAGGACGTTAGATAATAAAAGAAGAAAAAAAGAATTAATAAATCAAAATAAAAAATAAACAAATTAATTAAATAAAACTCAAAACATAAAATTGGATATTTTTTATGATGACACATAAAATTGTTTATTATTTTATGAAGTATTTTATTATGAATTTTTATTTTTATAAGTTAATTTATTAGGTGTTAATTTTTACATGTATAATTATAGGTATATTTACCTATATATTATGTATTTTATTTTAATTTTTATTTTATATTTTATGTTTTATTATTTTATATAAATAATTTATATATTTATAAGTTATTTAAATAGACATACATATTTTTATTTTATTTTTCTAAAGTTATTTATTTACTTAAATAGATAGGTATATGTATAATATAGGTATAATATAGGTGTCTTTATCTATATATTAAAATATAGTACTTATTTCATTTTATTTTTGATGGTTTTAATTTATTTTTATTATGTAAATGTATTTTAAATAATACTGACAAATTTATAAAAATATAAGAAGTGGAAAATGTAAGAAATAAATATATTGATTATTTTATACAAGTATATTGCACAACGAGGGCCCAAAAGCTGCATCTTAACTCCAAATTGAATGAAATAACCTTCATTAAATAGATAATTTAATTTTATGAAAAATAAAGGTGAGTTTGGTGACTTTTAATTTTATATAGAGAATATATTGGTTTGTAAAGTTTTCTTTGCAACTTTTTATTTTATACGTCCCTAGCACACTATGCATTATTTTTTTAGTGAAATAAATTTGGAATTTTTCTTCGTATTTTTATGTACAAGTTTCATGTTCAAAGTTTATTGATTTGAGGTATAAAATAATAAAATAAAATAGGTCCCAAATTGTATTTATTGAGGAATTAAAGTTTGGAGTTTAGTGCATTTATTGGCCCTTATCTCCCCCTACTTTATTCCTTGTCGACTAAGTAATCATGATGACTAGGTCTCGGGGTCCACAGTCATTCAGTGTCTTTGACACTTCCTTCTTTCTATTCTACTTTTTATTCTTTTATTTTGGAATTAAATACAATATTTTATACAATATTTACAAATCAATAATTGTCTGTTATTTTGTACAAATTAATGTTATATACATAAATTTATCTAGGGATTTAAGGCCAAAATGAAAGAATAAATGTGATGAAATGGAGATTCATTACCCATTTACACTCGACTCTTTTAGATCATTTAGGCAACTCAACAACATGTCGGACATTGTTATTGGCATTGAGTCGAGCTCTTCTTTCATAGCATTCAACCATTTCTCAAATTCATTACATTCCATGGCTTAATGGAATGTGCTTGGATCTTTATCAATGCTCAAATCTCATTCATTCTCAAGTGCATAGACTATATAATCATCAAAATTTGCAATGCTCCTTTGCCTTTTAGAAAGTCTTATCCAACTTCATGTAATTGTGGTGCACTTGGCTCATTTATAACTTATTCATTAATAATGGCATCTTCATTTAATGTGGGATCCATTTCTTGATTTTTCATGTCATTATGTGGAGGTTAATCCACATGTGGAATGTCTACTCCAAAAGATTCTAGCATATATGAAAGAGACACTTTTTTCATATCTTCTTTTATTTCCACATTTCGTGATTCTTGGCTCCCATTAATGTTGTTATTTTCAATGAATCAAGCGTTGCCACTCTCGATAATTCTTGTACTATGGTTAGGGCTATGAAATCTATACCCCTTTGACTTTTCATGATAGCCAGTGAAAACTCCACTGACTGTCCTTAGATCTAATTTCTTTTCATGTGAGATATTGTGAAACCCAGGGTTTTATCCTCGCAATTTGGTTAAGTGGTAATGATAAAATGGTAATAACTCATTAGAAAATTTATGAAATTAACTATTCTAGCTTGTTGGATGTGTGTTGTCATCAGGAGTCCAATGCATTTGAAGTTTTGTAAATCATAGATCAGATGATGGAGATATGATCAGTTTAGTGAAGATTGTCAAGTCTCGATTTTGATATGGATTTTGAGCGGGATCCGCTTAAGGAACCGCTCAAATACAAAAAGCTTGGTGATAAAAACTATTATTAAGCCCTCTTCTCCCTCATTTGCATCCTAATCACTCCTCCAAAATTAATCTTGCAGGAGCTCCGTTAGAAAGCCACCGAGGTTGCCGGAGTTAATTGATCACTGTCATTTTTGAAGAGAAACTTCCCGTCACAATATTCAATGAGAATCTACCATTAGAAATGTAAGATTATCTTTCTCTCTCACGCAATCCCCATCTTTTTGATAATTTTGCTTATGATTCTACCTTAACTAATGATTTCTTGTGGGTTAGAGGTAACTGTGATCACAAGGACATGTCAGAACATAGTTACAACACCGGTTACACATAGGAGACTCTGTGTGAGGAATTGTCCCTCCTCTTTGCATTTCTTCCATGTTTCTTTCTTTGAACAACATCAATTCTCTCCCTCACGTGAGTCATCGGCATGAGGTTGAAACTATCTCTTTCAACTGCTCCTTTGCCACAAGAATATCCCTATATGACTAGCTATCACCATATTTGACTTCATGCAAGGAAACTTCCCAACCCTCTCCTTACTCTAGTAATAGAGAGAGAAAGCGATTGAGAGCCAAGAAGGAGATCTTCCTCTGATGAGATCCTTGGAAATACCAGCCAAGTCGCTGTTGACACGAAAAATTGAGGGGTCGGAAAAATTAATGGTAAACAAATAGTCATCGGTATCCCCAAAATCCCGTGACAACAAAAAATATTTTTCTTATTTTTGCTACTTATTAACTTGTATAGCGGACAGGGTCAAAATTAGGGAGGCTAAAAATCCCGAGGGTTATTCAATTAATCGAAAATCAATTAAGAGAAAATAAGAATCTCAAAGGACAACTATCCTTGATTTTTGTGATTTTTTATCTTTTAAATTTTTTATTTTTTCCTAACTTTTTTATAACTTTTTATTTTGCAAAATTTTTTATTTTTTTAAAAATAATACGAAGCAATATTCACAAGATCAAAAATACGCACACCAACTCTTTTTGTAATTTTTCGATTTATCAAAAGTGCTTAGAAAAATCCAGAGAAAATATTTTTGGGTTTTAAAAGTAATGAAATATTTTTGAGAAATTTTATGGAATTTTAAGATGTCTTTATATTTTTCTAAAAATCAAACAATGAGAAAATGTGAAAATGTGCACAGCTTGGAGTAATTTGCAACTTAAAAATATTTTAAGTGCCCAAAACTCCTGACAATTATGGTTAAGAGAAACTAGAAGCAATTGTCTACAAACAAGAACTGAAATCAAATTTTTTAGATTTTTGTAGAATTTTCTGTGATTTTTATAAGATTTTCGATGTTTTTTTAAATTTTTTGGGTTTTATAAATAATTAATGAGTGAATGGTCAGAAATTAAAAGACGGTGAAATATAACTAATATAATTTTTTGGAATTTTTGGAACAATATTTGAATTTTTATGAATTTTGGAATTTCAAACTAGAAAAATGACATGTTCTTGATTTTTTTAATAACAATAAATGAAGGGAAAATGCAATGAAAATTTTATGCTAAGAAGATAATCACATCAGGAGCATAGCACAATTTTTGTAAGATTTTTAGATCACAAATAACATTTATTTCATTCAAATAGAGCATGCAAGTTTTTGTTCTACGGTTTAGTAAAATGTAAATAAGTTTTATTTTTACATCAAATAAATAATAGAAATAAAGCACAGGAGAGAAAGTGCAATTTTACCACTATATCATGTGCACGTCATGTGCTTAAGGCTCTGGCAGGGACTCTTTTGCATTTTTTGTAAAACATTGGGGCGCAACTGTAATTTCCCCCTTTTTTATTCCCACAAGAACCCTAGGGAGGTTCTTCTTTCTTCTGTTTCACGAAACCAACAGGGGGGTGCCGCCGTCGCCCAAGGAGATGGAGGCGGCCGCGATTACCGGTGGATGGACTTGGCGCAAGGACGGCAGACCGATGCTCGCACGTGGGCTTGCGCGCAGGAGGCGAGGACGTGGATCAACGGTTGCTGGAGGTCGGGCAGGCCACCGCCAAAGGGTGGAGGCACGGGCGGTGGGAGGCACAAGAGGTTGCTGCTCTGGGCTTCGGTGGGCGGTGGGAGCGTCGCCCTCGCGCGGCGGAGATGCTGGATGGAGGGCGCGGCGGGGCCGCGCGCTGGATCGATGGTGGGTACGGCCAGGAGGAGGGGCGAGCACCACCCTTGTGAGGGGCACCGTGGCGCTGCACAGAGCGACGGAGGGCTGCTGGATAGTAGAGTCGGACGAGGCACGGGGGAGGGCCAAGGCAGCGGAGCTCAGACAAGCGTGAGGGCGCAGAAGGCTGCCGCAGGTGGCACGGCAAGGAGGAGCTGGGGCGCATCTGGAAGGGCGCCGATGCGCGGTGGCTGACAGGGGCAACGGCGGGGGGTAGCGACCCTGTCGCTGCTGATGAAATTTTTTTTCTTTTTTTATTTTTTTTGTAACACAGACTGTAAATTGTAATAAATATTTTTTTAATCTGAAAAAATAGAGAAAAAAGAAGAAAAACAAATAGTATAAAGAAATTTTTTCTTGTTTATTTTTTATTGATGATCCTGCAAAACAAACGTTAGAGAAATAGAAACAAATAGCTCTCTTTTTTATTTACAACTCGGAAAAATGAATGGGGATCCGATGAAAATGAAAGAGTTGGATCTGATCTCCGGCCACCGTACGTGGCCGGAGTTGAGAGATCGTAGACGGTAGAAATAAAACGTGGAGAGATCGAGAAGTGAGATGAAAAATCAAGTCAGCGGCACATAAAATCGAGATGGATTTTTTTAAGATCTAGAGAAATAAAAATGTCAACGAGATAAAAATACGAGAAATAAACTACGATTAACCTAGATAAAAATAAGAAAAATGTGGATCTCACCTTAGGAGCGGAAAAAGATCGTGATCGACTCAACAAGGCTGACTCGCTGTCATCGGACGGCTTGGAGACTAGGCAAATTTCTCGACGAAATTTTCTCTCGGAGATCGGGCTCCTCTCTCTAAAGATTGATCAAGTTGAAATGAGTGAGAAGGAGCTATATAAATAGAAAAGATAGAACGAAATTTGAATTTTTGATTTTTTTTTGGATAAAGAGAGATGAAAATTGAAATGAATTTTTGAATTTTTTTGGATAAAGAGAGATGAAAATTGAAATGAATTTCTGAATTTTTTTTGGTGAAAGAGATAAGAGAGATGAAAAGAGACCAAATAAAAGAGATAAACTATGTACAAAATTATCTAATTTTTTTAATTTTCGTCACTTTATTTATTTGAATTAAAAAAATGTTATTTTTTATGGTGGTTAATTAAAAACAGCAACTATATACATATACTATATAAATATATGACATTATATACAAGGGTAAATGAGGAAATTAGCCCTTTTTTGTTTTTAAAGAATTTAAAAAAAATAATTTTTATTTTAAAAAATTAGTAAAAATAATTTACAAATATATACAAATACAATATGCACAAAATACATGGGAAAATTGCACAAACCACCCCAGAAAATTGACTTTTCAATCGTAACTCCAAAAATTATGAAAATACAGCCATTTTGAAGATAATTTAATTTAGAATCCAATGGAAATGATATTGGTTCAATTTGAGTTTATATGGAGCCGGAATTGATCTTTCAATTAGTGCTTAGTGGCTTTTCCAAGTTTGGCTACTTTTATTCTGTACATGATTTAATTGTGCAATCATTTTTATTAATTAGAACACATTTTTATTTACAACTTTGGTTTTGAAAGTTATTTGATTTGAGTTCAATTAAGGTATAAATAAATTAGTGTTAGTTTTAGACAGATATACACAAAATAAGTGAGAAGTATTTACAACAACACGCACACAATTTTTTTGGATTTCCTGCTTAAGGACCCTATCTCCCCCTACTTTATTCCTGGTCGATCAGGTCAAGTCTTGACCTTCTCTCGAGGTTCAGGTCAGCCTGTATCTATTACATATATACAATCTTCCATTTTTTTATTTTCTTTATTTTTCCTTTCTTTCTTTCTTTATTTATTTTAGGTTAAATTTAGTAAGAAGTATACAATATTTACACACAGATGCAAGTTAGTAAGAATATGGAGTTAGTGTTTTATGCAGGTGTTTTATAAGGGATTTAAGCAAAAATAAATGAATAAAGATGATGAATCGGAGATTCATCATCCCCCTATGCTTTACCTTTGCTAGTCCCTTAGCAAACACTTATTTGAAAGAATAAGTGAAGAAAAAGAAAAAGAAAGGGAAAGTAAAGAAAGTAGGACAATATTGAGTATTAAACTTATCTTCATAAAATTGTAGTTTGGAGCTCTGTCGGACCTTTGGATTATTAGTGTGTCAGAACTTCTGTGAGACTTAGAATTTTAAAATCGACAGCCTTCAAGTTCTACACATTATTGTCACAGTTTTGGCTCAGAAGTCACCTTAGATCAATCCTCTTCCCAAAGCATACCCTATGAACATTGAACAATCGACTCATGTGTGTGAAAGGTTTTACCTCTTCCCATCCAGAATGCCGGACTACCATGCAAATCTCCTTTCCGGTAACTCGTCCTCGGGGAGTCAGGTATTTCCTTCTAAGGTCCATCGCATTGTGTTCACAATCGAATTGGGGGAGAAGTTAGAAGAAGGAGAAAAGAACTGGAGGATGGCCAGTGTAGTCACCTCTCCTTGTGAAGCTGGCCAGTGTAGCCGAGTCTCCACCAAGATCTGCAGGTTTTC
This sequence comes from Ottelia alismoides, assembly GCA_037367405.1. Lineage (NCBI taxonomy): Eukaryota > Viridiplantae > Streptophyta > Magnoliopsida > Alismatales > Hydrocharitaceae > Ottelia > Ottelia alismoides. Next base: position 365,761 of record JAZKJV010000200.1, on the reverse strand, counting down.
TTGAAGCTTGGACCTTTTTGGTCAGATATTTATTTGGTAGTGGCTTCTTTGTATTTGGATTTTTGGTGGTTCTGCTTGTATCTTGTTGTGCCCCTACGGATATAGAATCTTTTTGTTTTCGTACATTTTTTGGGGTCTTAGAAAAAATTGTGCCCAGCCGTCCATCCCTTTTCCGAAGCTTTATTTCAACCCGTACTCCGATCTTTAGATTTCCAAGCTACCATTAAAGAAACTCTCACAGTCTTCCAACATCCCGTCTGAGTTGAGCTAAGTGCATAGTGCGAGAGTACAAATTGATTCCCTATTCCAGAATTATACCCAGAATGAAGAGACCAGGTTAGACACTAAGAGTCAAACGCTGCACATTGTCATGTGGAACTAAAAGAATTAAGTCAAAGACATGAAGCTTCTAAAATCATATTTGTCGATGAAGTTCCTCTGAGAATTAGGTGGATTAAGGTCCAACTAAGCTCCATTCTTCAATTTTATTCCAGACATAGTTTAAATGTCAATACTATCCTGAAAAATGCACATGCAAATGCAAAATATGAACAATGCAAAGAGTGTTGTTTTTTTTAAGAAATGATGCACATGTGAAAAGAATATTTTTTTAAAGTAATTTTCTAATTTTGAACTTTTTTATGGATTTTTGGAGGAAAATGCAGATGTGAAAGAAAAGGTTTTTTTTAATTATGCAAGTTTTTATAGATTTTTGGTTTTGTAGTTTTTTTTCAGATGTGAAAGAAAGGGTTTTTTTAGGAAAAAAAGGGTTAGTAAAATATATACAAGATTATACAAGATTTTTTTGTTTGTTTTGTTTGTTTGTTTTTTTGTTTTGTTTTTTTTGTGTTTTTGTTTTTTTTGTTTTTTTTTTTGTTTTTTTACACACGCGGGTTTTACAAACTTATACACATAACCCTCCAAATAAATATATTTTAAAAGTACGAGTTATGTCTAAAGTATATATACAATATACAACACCCCCCTATACTTAGCTCGAACTATGTCCTCATAGTGATCAGAGAGCGAAAAAGGAAGACATAACTCGTGCTAAGTATAGAAAAGTGAAAAGAACTCCTATGCTACAACGACTCAAAGAAAAGATAAAAAGAAGAGAAGTTGGTGATCCCCCGTATACTTAGGATGAAGTAATCCTAAGTATAGTGGAGTGTACAAAAGGGAAAACTCGATGAAGAGTTGTACAGACTCAAAAATAAAAAAATAAAAAAAAACAAGATATGAACAACATCACCCTCCTATACTTAGGGTAGAGTATCCCTAAGTATAGGAAACAACAAGAGTGATGAACATGACAAATATGAACAATACAAATCATTTACCCCCCTTCCCCTATACTTAGGATAAAGCACATCCTAAGTATAGCATACACACACACACACGAAAAAAAGGGTAAATGATAAAACGGGAGAAGAAAGAGTGAAACGAAAGGATATACAAGAGGAGTGGATGTACAAAGGTCAAGAAGGTCGAAAACGAACATTCTTGCGGGACCACTGAGATATGGATTTGACAAGGTGTAGGTAGATATTGGGATCATCATTAGACATAAACTGAGTAGGATCGACCAAGAATGTATCCTCAGCAGTTTCAGATTGTGCAGGCCTAAACCAGTTATTGGAGGTAATGTGGTCATGTCATGCCTGGGAAGTCTCGCAAACATCAAAGTAAAATGACTCGAAATCATTATCAGAAAAAGTAGGATCAATTTCAGCCTGGCGAGCCTCTACCGGATCATCATCTTTATCAAAAGGCTCAAATTCCTTTATAAAAGCAATCAAATCAAATTTGGCCTGATCGATCTCATCTGAATCAGGGTGAATAGGAATGGACTCATCAGTGAAAGTAGTCGAATCATGTCCGTCCTGTCTAGTCTCAGGGTCTGCCTTCCGCTCTAAGGTGTCTATCATGTAAATTCCGTGGATGTCATCAATGCATCTCCACATACCAAAAGAGGGAACTCCAAGGTCTATGCTTTCCGAGTCTTCCTCCTTGAAGAGGAATTCTTGGGTTTCATTATCATCCAACATAAAACAAGAATCTCTAATATTATCATCGAGGTCAAATCCCTTGGGTTAGATAACATGGGCGGGTTCTCATGAGATGCAGGTTTCTGGGCAGTAGTGGGTGTAGTGAACACATCGCTCCCTACATCAGAACAGAAGCGAATCTCTCCTGAACCATAATCAATAACGGCTCCCGCAGATGCAAGGAAAGGTTGTCCTAGGATGATTGGAGGGTACGCCACAGGGGTGGAGGTCTCCATGGGCATTACAACAAAATCCGAAGTGAAATTCATGCCCTGAATAAGAATGACAGCCTTTTCTAAAATACCCTTCGACCTCTTGATAGATCCATCAGCAAATTGAACTATCATCCTGGTTTTCTTGAGAGGCCCAAGATGAAGAGACTGTACCATAGAGAAGGGTATTATATTGATTGATGAACCGTCGTCAAGGAGAGCGTTATCACAAGAATAGTCAGATATGGAGCAACTCACAAGAGGTGTGGCGGTGTTCCCTTTCTTAAAGTATGGACGGTGAGAGATGGAGTAGGCAGTGGCCATGGTCAAGATGTGACGCTCAGATCTTCTCCTTCGCTTTCTTTTCTTGTGTTGAGGAGTAGATAAATCTTTCATGGCCTGTTGAAGTGGGGCTTTAATGATCTCATGAAGAGTGGCCACCACTTCGGGTTCAGTCCATATTTTTTTGAATTTTTGGACCTCCTCCATACAAGGGAGGAGATCGGAATCAGCATATACACGAGGATTGCCGAGAGTAGTCTGTATAGTGGAATCCTCGAGGTCAAGGTTGGGACATGTGGTGGATATATGTGTGGGTAAATGATTGGCCATTTGGGTCCTCTCCTCACAAAATGAATCGATAATGTGTCTCCCAGAATCTTTTTGGTTTTTAAATTTTTCTCATTTTTTGTATTTTGGGTGATTGCAAGCTCTCATGATTATCCTCAAGTGAATCCATATCCAAAAATAGTGGAGCAGCGTCTTGACTCGTATTTATGTTAAATAGATTGCTAATCCTCGAATTCATATGCTCCATCATCTGGTTCAGTGTCTTAAGTGTGGAAATCATGAAAGGTGACTCCAAAATCCCAAGATTGGGTGGGTTGAATGAGGGTGGGTAAAAATCATCATCTGGTTCCTGAAATAATGGGTTAGGCGGATATGCACAAAAATCAGGAGGAAAGTCCTCCTGGAAAAAGGAAGGTGGATCGTCTGGAGAGTACGAGGCATCCGCGAAGATCGGATTAAAATAACTCCAGTCGGCCATCTCCGAAGCAAAAGGCGGGATCGTGAGAGCATGTGGGTCAAGTCAAAAGATATGGAGAAAAGGCACAAATGCATAGAAGGATCGAGTATGCACACAAGCAATCAAACGTAATACAAACCCCCAGTTCACCAACTCAACTCAAAGTGAAGATCGTGAAGGTTCGGTCAATTATCTTGTCAATTTTAGAGTTTGGTGAGAATACAATATATCAGAGCGATCAGAAGCGAGTTGTTAGGAACCCAATGCTCTCAAGAGACTGGCCTAATCTCAAAGTTAGACCTTTCCCAACTAGTATGAATTGCGGACCGTTTACCGGCTACCCGATCAATTCAATCTGTTAAAGATGTCACGGGCCGCTTTACCGGCTACCGGAGAGATCCTCACTGGAGAACGACTAACTCAATATAGTAGTCTGAAAAGAGTTCAGGCATGGCTCTATCCTAGTGTGCGTGTCGCTCTCTCGCTCAAGAAAACCAAACAATGAGAAGGTTACTCTCCCCAAAACAATGGTTTTTCCTTGTATTTTTTAGGGTCGAGTCTTCTTTAGCAGTCCCGGTTTTAGCAATTATTACTTGGTTTAAAATATTTTCAAAGAATCGCCTACCGAGTGTCCAATTTCCTTTTTAACTTATGTGAGTGAAAACAAGGAAGGAGGTCAGAAATGCTAATGCGTGATTAAAAGCAATGATGCATGCATGGGTTAGAGATGTGTACCTTGTCGCCAACACTCTACATGCAAGTAATCCACGCAGAATTTAAATAAACTATCCTATATGCATGTGAACCATCCTAGATGATAACTTCTATTAACGGGCAAGAACAAGTTAATTTGACTAAGTCCAAATTACGCTCTACTCTATAGGTACAGAAATTTCTTATTTATGGTGTTTGGACCTAATTAATTACCTGGTTCAAGCAAATTAATTAAAGCAATCAAGAGGTAACTCATGAAATCCGCATGAAATAAAGAAAAATAAAGGTGATGAAAACAAAACCGGTGAGGTCCCCCAAGTGCACCGGCACTTGGCGAAACAGACCCCGCAACAAATGAATGTCCTTTTACAGAGTTCAAATGGTAGAAAATAAAAACTCTCTCTCTTTTTAAATTTTTTTTTCTTTCTTCTTCTCCTCTTCTCACGCTATCATGCGGCTTGGTGAAAAATCAAGCCGCTTCCACGTCGCTTGGGTGCTTCGGCTCTCCAAGGATCGCCTCCTTCGCTCCACGGGCCCTCGCAAGAAAAAGAAAAGAGAATGTGTAAGAAATACAATTATCAAATATGAGAGAAAAAATGAAACAAATGTAGTGATATGAACAATGAAGTGAATGGCAAAAATGTAAACAGATATTTACAACCAAGAATAGCAGGTCAAAAGAGAAACCTAACTACCCTCGACGTGCCTTCTCGGCAACGGCGCCATTTTGTTGCGCACGAAATCTCGAGGATCGGGAAAATTATTAATGGTAAACATATATTTACATCCAAGAATAGCAAGTCAAAAGAGAAATCTAACTACCCTCACCGAGCCTCCCCGGCAACGGCGCCATTTTGTTGACACGAAAAAAATGAAGGGTCGGAAAAATTAATGTTAAACAAATAGTCGTCGCTATCCCTAAAATCTCGTGACAACAAAAAATATATTTTTTTATTTTTGCTACTTATTAACCTGTATAGCGGACAGGGTCGAACTCATGGAGGCTACAAATTCCGAGGCTTATTCAATTAATCGAAAATCAATTAAGAGAAAATAAGAATCTCAAAGGACAACTATCCTTGGTTTTTGTGATTTTTTATCTTTTTTATTTTTTTATTTTTTTCTAATTTTTTGTACTTTTTTTATTTTGCAAAATTTTTTATTTTTTCAAAAATAATACGAATCAATATTCACAAGATCAAAAATACGCACACCAACTCTTTTTGTAATTTTTTGATTTATAAAAAGTAAAGTTTTGAAATATTTTTGAGAATTTTTGTGGAATTTTCAGATGTTTTTGTATTTTTCTAAAAATCAAACAGTGAGAAAATGTGAAAATGTGCATAGCCTGGAGTAATTTGCAACTTAAAAATATTTTAATATCCAGAACTCTTGACAATTATTTTTAAGACAAACTAGAAACAATTATCTACAGACATGAACTGAAATCAAAATTTTTAGATTTTTGTAGAATTTTTTGTGATTTTTATAAGATTTTTTATTTTTTTACTTTTTTTTGGGTTTTATAAATAATTAATGCGTGAAAATTGGTCACAAATTAAAAGACAATGAAATACAACTACTATAATTTTTTGGAATTTTTGGAACAATATTTGAATTTTTATGAATTTTGGAATTTCAAATAGGGAAAAATGACATGTTTTTTTAATAATATTAAATGAAGGCAAAATGCAATGAAAATTTTGTGCTAAGAAGAAGATCACATTAGGAGTATAGCACAATTTTTGCAAGATTTTTAGATCACAAATAACATTTATTTCATTCAAATAGAGCACGCAAGTTTTTGTGCTGCAGTTCAGGGACTAAAATGTAAATAAGTTTTTTTTTGCATCAAATAAATAATAGAAATAAAGCACAGGGGAGAAAGCACAATTTTACCACTATATCATGCGAACGTCATGTTCTTGAGGCTCTAGCAGGGACTCTTTTGCAATTTTTGTAAAACATTGGGGCGCAACTGTAATTTCCCCTTTTTTATTCCCACAAGAACCCTAGGGAGGTTCTTCTTTCTTCTGTTTTACGAAACCAACAGGGGGTCATCGCCGCCTAAGGAGATGGAGGCGGTCGCGATCACCGGCGGACGGACTTAGCGCAAGGACGGGAGACCGATGCTTGCGCGCAGGAGGCGAGGACGTGGATCGGCGGTTGCTGAAGGTCGGGTTGGCCGCCGCCCAAGGGTGGAGGCACAGGCGGTGGGAGGCGCAGGAGGCTGCTCTAGGTTTCGGCGGACAGTGGGAGCGCCGCCCTCGTGCGGCGGAGATGCTGGATGGAGGGCACGGCGGGGCCGCGCGCTGGATCGACAGCGGGTACGGCCAGGAGGAGGGGCGAGCATCGCCCTCGCATGGGGTACTGCGTCGCTGCACATCGCGGCGGAGGGCTGCTGGATAGCAGAGTCGGATGGGGCGCGGGGGAGGGCCAAGGTGGCGGAGCTCGGGCAAGCGCAAGGGCGCGGAAGGCTGCCGCGGGTGGCGTGGCAAGGAGGAGCTGGGGCACGTTTGGAAGGGCACCGACGCGCGGTGGCTGACAGGGGCGGCGGGGGGGGGGGGTAGTAACCCTGCCGCTGCTGATGAATTTTTTTTCTTTTTTTTATTTTTTTGTAACACAGACTGTAAACAGTAATAAATATTTTTTTAATCCGAAAAAATAGAGAAAAAAGAAGAAAAACAAATAGATAAAGAAAATTTTTTTTATTGTTTATTTTTTTATTGATGATCCTGCAAAACAAACATTAGAGAAATAGAATCAAATAGCTCTTTTTTATGTTTTTTTATTTATTTACAACCCGGAAAAATGAATGGGGATCTCGCAAAAATGAAAGAGTCGGATCCGATCTCCGGCCATCGTACGCGGCTGGAGTTGAGAGATCGTGGACGGTAGAAATAGAACGTAGAGAGATCGAGAAAGTGAGATGAAAAATCAAGTCGATGGCGAATCAATCGAGATGGATTTTTTTAAGATCTAGAGAAATAAAAATGTCAACGAGATAAAAATGCGAGAAATAAACTACGACTAACCTAGATAAAAATAAGAAAAATGTGGATCTCACCATAGGAGCGGAAAAGGATCGTGATTGCCTTGACAAGGCCGACTCGATGTCACCGGACGGCTTGGAGACTAGGCAACTTTCTCGACGAAATTTTCTCTCCGAGATCGGGCTCCTCTCTCTAAAGATTGATCAAGTTGAAATGAGGGAGAAGGAGCCATATAAATAGAAAAGATAGAATGAAATTTGAATTTTTGATTTTTTTTTTGGATAAAGAGAGATGAAAATTGAAATGAATTTTTGAATTTTTTTGGATAAAGAGAGATGAAAATTGAAATGATTTTTTATTTTTTTTGATGAAAGAGATAAGAGAGATGAAGAGAGACAAAATAAAAGAGATAAAACTATGTACAAAATTATCTAATTTTTTAAATTTTTGTCACTTTATTTATTTATTTGAATTAAAAAATGTTGTTTTTTTATTTTTTTTACGGTGGTTAATTAAAAATAGCAACTATATACATATACTATATACATATATGACATTATATACAAGGGTAAATGAGGAAATTAGCCTTTTATTTTTAAATAATTTTAAAAATTTTTAATTTTTATATTAAATAATTAGTAAAAATAATTTACAAATATATACAAATACAATATGCACAAAATACATGGAAAAATTGCACAAACCACTCCAAAAAACCGACTTTTCAACCGTAACTCCAAATATTATGAGCTATTTTGAAGATAATTTAATTTAGAATCCAATAGAAGTGATATTGGTTCAATTTGAGTTCATATGGAGCCGGAATTGATCTTTCTATTAGTACCTAGTGGCTTTTTTCAAGTGTGGCTACTTTTATTCTGTACATGATTTAATTATGCAATCATTTTTATTAATTAGGACACATTTTTATTTACAGCTTTGGTTTTGAAAGTTATTTGATTTGAGTCAATTAAGGCACAAATAAATTAGTGTTAGTTTTATACAGATATACATAAAATAAGTGAGAAGTATTTACAACAACACGCGCACAATTTTTTTGGATTTTCTGCTTAAGGACCCTATCTCTCCCTACTTTATTCCTGGTCAATCAGGTCAAGTCTTGACCTTCTCTCGCGGTTCGGGTCATCCTGTATCTATTACATATATACAGTCTTCCATTTTTTATTTTCTTTTTTTATTTTTCCTTTCTTTCTTTATTTATTTTAGGTTAAAATTAGTAAGAAGTGTACAATATTTACACAGAGATGCAAGTTAGTAAGAATATGGAGTTAGTGTTTTATGCAGGTGTTTTATAAGGGATTTTAAACTAAAATAAATGAATAAAGATGACGAATCGGAGATTCATCAGTCGCAGACTTCCAGTTGTGCTGCTCAAGCTCATCATGTCTCTAGTTATTCGAGTGAAGATCAAAAGGTCTTAGACATTTATTCCAGGCATGTATCAGGTCTCCAACATTCACCTTCTTCTTCTTCATCCTCCAGGTATCTTCTCAATATCATTCTCCTTTTTATTTCTTTAATTATTTATTATTGAATCACACTCAATTCTCTTTACTTGATCACGCATATACCTTCATAATCACTACACCATTCACATGCATCCCTCAAGTTCCCATATTCCCTTTTCCAAAACCCCTCTAACTTCGATTATTCTCTTCCTTATGTAAGAGGGAGGACCCATTAGGGCTTCCATTTCCGATCACTCAATCGAGTCCTTTAGTCCATCTAATCCACTTCATTTGCTCTCTATGAGCTTCAGCTAGTGCCTTAATCCTTGCAAGGACTTGGATTTAGCATTGATTGGAGTATTAGAGGGTGCTCTGGTTTGGTGCTCCACCTTCGAAAAGATAGCATCGACTCTCTCCTCCAGCCACTCCGGTCGCTTCCTTAAACCTTCAGCACCTTTGCTAGACCAAAAACATCCCTCTCTGACCTTCAGTAAACCATTACAATGAATAAGGAGCAGAAGAGCTATCATCGGAGCACTACACTCATGCCACCACACAACAAGGAGGAGGAGATAGCATTGAGAAGCAGTTACTATCGGATTAGATCAATCCTATCTAATCCTACGACCCACAGCATTACCATTCCTCCTCCAAGCTTTCGCAGCCTCGGAGTTCCCGTGCCTGGAGTGAAGCATAAGAAGCCTCTGTGTGGCCCAAGCCACATGCCTCTGGCCGAACCTCAGTAGCACATACTCAGTGTGTGATCCTTTGGAAGATTAGCAATCAAGCACCGTGAATTTCTTCAAATTGCATTTCAGTCTAATAGTCGCACGCCTCTCTTCACGTACGCCTAGAACATTTAAAAAGATACACGGTCAGGTTCTCTAACTTGCAAAACAATCCCACACACAAGACAATTACAAATAAGGCCCCAATGAATTATATTAATTACATTTTAATGCCATGTGGAACAACTGGTGAAAATGGGAGAGGTCAGTCGAAGGGTCACGTCGCTTGGGAGGGACAACTACAGAGGTTGACAACGCCCCTTGGCTATCTGATTGTGTGAGCGGACGGTGTAGAATAGGGCACGTTGGGAAACCCCATGACCGCTTGATCAAAAGATCATGCATTCCTAATTTTGGCAGTAGATGATTCGATCATGGTCGTTTGATCTTAAGATATAATGGTTGAAATCAATGGTGAGGGCAACTAAAGGGTCAATGATGTGGAGGGTTGTGATTGGGCCATATAACCCAATCAGAAAATAGAGAAATGAATAAATAAATGTAAACTCAAAGTAAAATAATAAATGATGTCAAAATAAAAAGTATTAAACATGAAAGTTGTGTATTTTTTTAAGATCTGCAACTTTTATGCACAGCTCAAAGTCAAAATACATCATATATACATACATATTATTTTTATAAATATTTTAATGAAATAAAAAACTTTTTATTTTGTTAATTTTTCGTATTTCTATATAATGAATAATATACAGTATATTATATACAATATTAAACTAATTTTATGGGAATTTTATTATGAAAACACATAAAATAAAGAGAACCTTAAACACAGATAATACATAATATTTATATACATTAATTAGCCTTAATTATTTACAAGATGTTAAATGTTAAATCAAGCGAAGTAATTGTTAAGTTGATTAATTGGTTTAAGATAGTGGGATATTTGATAGAAATAAAGATGAAGAATATGAGATTCATCATACTACTATAGGATGTAATCGTGACTATGCAAGGACAGAAATTCCCAGTTGATTTTGTAGGGAAGGATATGGATCTTCAAAGAACCTTGACTTAAACATCAGTCATATTAGGACGATCATTCCTTTCAACTGCAAAAGCATACTTTGATTTTGGTGAAGGAAGAGTAGAATTCAAAGTGAATGGTGAAACTATACCAGTTGAGCTAGTAATTCCAACCCTAGAAATGGAGGAAGAAGACTGCGGATGGATTGAGGAATGCGAGTACCTGTAATCAAAATATGAAGAGAAGATATTAACCAAGGATTCATTAAACCTCACATCGATCCCCAACAACCTAATAAACTCAGAAGAAGTTGAAGATCTTTGCAAATGTTAAAGCTCGGTATGATCTTGAGATTGCATCGGATGGATGCCCACCAATGACAATACCCATGCTCGACCCACCAGTTGAAAAACAAAACCATGATGAAGAAAGTTCAAAAAAAATGAAATTGCTATAAATCTCATGCCATAGCCAAAGGATCTAAATTATGTATTTTTGGGAGAAAAACATGAAGACAATGTTTTGGTGGTGTTGAAAGAAAATGCAAAGGTAATATGATGGTCCATTTCAGACCTTAAAGGAACTAGTCTGTCATATTGCACCCATCAAATTTACTTGGAAGACAATGCATAAACCTATCGAGAAATGCAAAGGAGGCTCAACCCAAAATTAAGAGACGTGGTTAAAGAAGAAATTTGTAAATGGATAGGAACAGGAATAATCTTATTGATTTAGCACAGTAAACGGGTAAGTCTGCTCCATGTAGTTCCTAAGAAAGCAGGGGTAGCAATAATGAAAATGAAAAAGGAGAGCAAATCCCAACACGAATCTCGATCTCTTCTTCCCACAATTTCCAACTTTCCTCTTCCCTCGTTAATCTCTCTCACACACATTTTAATGCGCATGCATCTCTCTCTCTCTCTTCATTTTGTGATATGCAAACAACAACACAATCGATCTATGTAAAGAAGGCAGAGTACCTATTGTCTAGTCCAAAGTTGTCATTTCTCTCCGTAACTACTAGAATATATTTGGTAGGAAGAAGGGTTTAAACTAGTAATTCAGGTCGTCTTAGGAGATTTAAGAGACAACCAACCCCATCCCGTACCTATCCGATGTCAATTGTGCCATTCATTAATCTATCATCGTAGGGATTTTGATTGATTTTTTCATCCATCATTTCAAATCCATATTTGGGTTTTTGGAGGAGTCGAGGAGGAAAGAAGAGAAACACAAACTCGATCCTCCCCCGTGTTGCTCTAGCGTCCACACCCAGAGGATCAGGTGCATGTGTATCTCCTACTGCCTTTGTGTGGAGGCATGTCACTTCGTTCCTCAGAGACATTGTAGCAGTCGGATTCGTCATCAACTCCTTGCTGCTCTCTTTTGCTTACACCGTCCATGCCCACAGTGAGCACAGGATGGTGGTTGATCGCCTTTGCATGCATGCATTGAGCCAAAATTGGAGGATATAGAGCATTAATCTAAGATTCAAGCTATAAGGTTGGATTTTGTAATCAAGTCGCAAAAAAGAAATAAGGATTAATGTGTTCAGTTGTAACGGTTTGAAAAAAATTAATAAATCCAAAACCGTAACTAACTCCCGATATTGGGTTTTATATTATTAATAATAATAATATTAGTAAAGAAGAGATAATGAATTAGCTATCCATTAATTATAAAATAATTATCCCTTGCTTAGTCAAAACTATTATCCATTGATTTATTCAATTTATTATTATTATTATTTTATCTCATTATTGGTACCTATAAAAAGGGCATGAACCCCCCCCCCCCCTCCCCCATTAGAATCACCACATTTTGCATACTCGTGAGGGAGAGAGAGAGAGAGAGGTCACCGGCAACAATATTCGTCGTTCTTGAATCCGACATCGACAACCTTCTCCGTCAACGTTGAAGAATCATTCCGGCGAAATCGGAGAAGAAATCGACGTGGCCGGAATCGATCCGGATTGGACGGAGTCTTGGTCGACGAATTCTATCGTCGACAAGGTATGTGTCGAACACTATAGGATCGAGACACAATTTCTTTTGGTGATTGCCTTAAAATTCAAGTAGAACACACACAAACCTCCGTCGTTCTTCGTCGTTGAGCACAATAATCTGAAAGTAATTGTATAGTATACCTTTGGAATACACGGCTGTCTAGGGGTCACGATTCTGTGAAGTTCTGAACATTGAACCACGCTCTTGTGCAAGAATTTGTTGTTAATTCTTGATCCTAACAAATCATTAGAACTGACGTTGCTCCAAATGAAATCCGGCACAAAGACGATCTATAGCGATAGACAATTTTAGGTACTGTATATAAGATCTTTGAATTTTGCATACCCCTAAGTTACTTTTGCCCTTTTTGTAAGATATATCACGATTTGGAATCACTTCCGTTTTTTTTATACACCAAAAAAAAAGAAATTGATTTTTTTTGCAATTTACACTAGAAAAGACAACTAGATGGAGTCCGAAGAATTCTCAATGATTGGATATCTTGCAGTATGTCTCCAAAGAAAGAAACGAAACATTGCCTATCTTCAACTCTAATATGCCATTAATTTTTGGTAATCTATATCTATGTAAATTAATATTTTTTTACAGGATATGGCATCCAGACTATATAATCACTTGATCTTCACATTATACAGTACAAGATTGGGATAAATAAAAAGGAAATGAATCAAGAAAAATCCGTATTCTCATCATTAGTGAAACAATATTTGCTCAAAGTTCTCAAGATAAATATAAGATATTGGCACCGACTCGAACTAAGGGGTCGTAAGGGCCTAAAGGGCCAACGCCTTCCGGGGGCGTGAGGCAAAAGATAAGTCCTCTACAGTTGTAGCTACACTGTCATGTTATGTATTGTATGAACCGCTTGTGCCGGCGGTAAGCCATCAAAGCCATCAAAGCCGCCTAAGAAGTAACAATCAAGACCACCCTAAACATGAAAAATATCATGGGCATATGTGCAATATATGTTAATGTTATGTGCATATATGCAATTATGTTACTGTTATGGACTTATGTGTAAGTTCCGTTAAAGTTAAGTGCAAGAATGAAACTTATGTAATGTTATGGACATATATGCAATTCATGACAATTGTTTGTGTGTATTTGTCATTTATAGTAATTTTAAGGGTATATGTGCAAATATGTTATGGCATTCATGGTTATGAAGAAAAATTAGTTATATGCATTAAACAAGTTGAGTTGTGATTTATATAACAATGACTTTTGTGACCTGTTTTCTACGCTAGCCGGCTTGACCCCAACTCGGCACATACTGAGCGTTTTGCTCATAACATGTTTTACTAAATTTTTTCAGGGGAACGTGAGGATTAGACCTTTAGCGGTTTAAGGGAGACGACACCGTCTTCAAGAAGTAGGAGCGGTATGGATCTACTGCGTTTTGTTGGGAGGATGTCTTTTATGCCCACTGGAATAAGAAAATCGTGGATACGATTTCGTCTAGTTTATTTATCTTTAATTAAAGAACTCCTGGAATTGTGACCTTATTATGATTATAGAAAAGTTTTTTTTGTGGGTTCTTCACTGCTCTTTTATGCTATGTTTGATGCTATGAGTAACGTTCCCGAGATGTCCGCCGAGTTTCTCGCTTTCGCATCATTCTCGGACGATCGGGTTCGTTACAGGTGGTATCAGAGCAGGAGTTCCTCTGGGCATAAGATATCTGACCAAAACAAACTTAGATCCACTAGTTTTAGAAAATATAGGCTTTTGACCGTAATTTTCACATGTCATCATTTCAGATGGCCCCTCGTCGTGGGAAAGAGGCGAACGGAGATCGTGACTCTTCGTCTACCCAGGATATGGCGATAGACTTGCAGCGTCAAATGTTAGAATTGATGACCATGATGGCTCAGCAGCAAAAGCACCAAGGGCATGGTTCTAGTGGATTGACCCTGAAGACTTTCATTCAGCATGATCCACCTATCTTTAGAGGAGAACCTGAGCCGGATAAAGCTGAGCATTGGTTGAGGGAAATGGAGCTTACCTTTGAGGCGACCGATTGTCCTGGAGAGAAGAAGGTGATATTTGGCACTTATCGTCTACGCGACAACGCGAAAGAATGGTGGACCTCTTGTAAAAGCATACATTTTGCTGATAAAACCACCATCGAATGGAAGGACTTTAAAGAACGTTTCACCGAGCATTACATTCCTCAGCATGTTCGAGATGCAAAGAGGCTGGAATTTATCGAGCTTCGACAGGGGAGTTTATCCGTTGAACAATATGCTTCCAAATTCCAAGAGCTGGATAAGTACGGAAAAGGAATATGCGAAAATGAAAGACAACGTGCTAGAAAATTTGTCGAAGGCTTGAATTCAGGTTTGGGCATGAAGGTGCTCACTCGAGGCCCTCAGACTTTTTCGGATGCAGTTTCAGCGGCTGTGGAGATCGACTCAGCCTATAAAAGAATCCAACAACAAGGTGGTGGAAAACGTCCACATTCTACCGACAATAAGAAGGGCAAGCATGATAAGGATAAAGGAAAGAAGCCCAGAATTGAGAACGTCACGAAAGATAAACCAGTGTACCCTCTATGCCCTCATTGTGATAGAAGGCACTCGGGAGAGTGTTATAAGGTTACAGGAGCTTGCCTGGCTTGCGGACAGAAGGGGCACTTTATCAGAGATTGTCCCAAGAAGAAGGAACAGAACTCTGGAGATCAAAAGAAGCACGTCAAAGGGCGGGTGTTCGCTCTACCTACAGGAGAGGAGGAAGATGGACATGCCACAGTGGAAGGTACTCTTTCTATTGCGGATCATTTGAGCTATGTTTTATTTGATTCCGGTGCATCGCATTCTTTTATCTCTCATCGATTCGCCAACAAGTTGAATTTTTCGGTTATTGAACTTCCATATACACTTAGTGTGACTTCACCAATGGGTGAACACTCTACTTTGGGAACATACATGGCGGATGTGCCTGTCCTTGTTGAAGGACATGATCTACCAGCCAACTTGATATTACTACAGATGAATAACTTTGATGTTATTCTGGGTATGGACTGGCTTTGGGAGCACTATGCGGCCATATATTGCAGACAAAAGAAGGTGGTTTTTAATAGACCCCATATGACAGAATTAGTCATTCGCGGAGATAAAAAGAGAAGTCAGATGATTATATCAGCTCTGAGAGCACACCGATTGATAGCTACTGGGTGCACGGCTTATTTGGCTAGTATAATAAGTACAAAACCCTCTATGGCACAACTTGAGGATTTGGACGTCGTACGAGACTTTCCGGATGTTTTTCCAGATGATCTCCCGGGTCTTCCACCTAGAAGGGAGATTGACTTCACTATTGACGTATTACCGGGTACTACACCCATCTCTAAGGCACCTTACAGAATGGCTCCTGCAGAATTAGATGAGTTGAAAAAGCAATTGCAAGAACAACTAGATAAAGGGTTCTTGAGACCAAGTGTTTCTCCTTGGGGTGCTCCCGTCTTATTCGTGAAAAAGAAGGACGGATCCCTTAGACTCTGCATTGATTATAGAGCGTTGAATAAAGTCACCATTAAAAATAAGTACCCGCTACCTCGCATTGATGATTTATTCGATCAATTGCAGCAAGCAGCGGTCTTCTCCAAAATTGATCTTCGGTCCGGTTACCATCAGCTCAGGATCAGGGACGAAGACATATCAAAGACAGCATTCAGGATGAGATACGGGCACTATGAATTCTTAGTGATGCCTTTTGGCCTCACAAATGCGCCTGCTGCATTTATGGAGTTGATGAATAGGGTATTCCGAGAATACCTGGACAAGTTTGTGATCGTCTTTGTTGATGATATTTTGGTTTATTCACCAGATATCGAACAGCACCGAGTGCATCATCGATTAGTTCTTGAGACATTGCAGCGACACCAGCTTTATGCTAAATTATCCAAATGCGACTTTTGGCTTCAGGAAGTTGCATTCCTTGGTCATGTTGTATCCAAGGATGGTATTTCTGTGGATCCCGCGAAGGTGGAGGCTGTTTTAAATTGGAGTCAGCCCAAGAATGTCTCTGAAATCCGCAGTTTTCTAGGATTGGCAGGATATTACAGGAGATTCATCCAGAACTTTTCTAGGATCTCCCTACCTCTGACCCGATTGTTGAGGAAAGATGTAAAATTTGAATGGTCTCCGAAGTGTGAGCAAAGCTTTCAAGAGTTAAAGCAAAGATTGACGACTGCTCCTGTTCTCACGCTACCATCGGGTAGTGGTGGATTCATGGTCTACACTGATGCATCTGGCTCTGGTTTGGGATGTGTCCTCATGCAGCATGGAAAGGTTGTGGCTTACGCATCCCGACAGTTGAAAGAAGCTGAAAGAAATTATCCGACGCATGATTTAGAGCTTGCAGCGGTAGTTTTTGCACTAAAGATATGGCGTCATTATTTATATGGAGAGAAATTTGAGGTATTTACTGATCATAAAAGCCTCAAGTATATCTTCTCTCAGAAGGAACTGAATTTGAGGCAGAGACGATGGTTGGAGTTTTTGTCAGACTATGATCTTTCCATTGACTATCATCCCGGAAAGGCGAATGTAGTTGCTGATGCGCTTAGCAGGAAATATGAAGGGAAGCTTGCGAGTATGAAATTGCATTGGCAGGTAATGAAGGATTTAGAGGAATGGAACCCTTTTATTGAAAGAAAGACTAGAGTTCTTATGGCCGGAATGAAGATCCACTCATCATTGGTAGAGAAAGTTACTTTGGCTCAGAAGGATGATGATGATCTCCAAAGATTGATGACCGCTTCTCGAAAGGAAGGATCTTATTTCTCAATTGGGATAGATGGAGCAGTGAGATTCCGTAATAGACTGTGGGTTCCTGATAATAGTGAATTAAAGCAAGAAATTCTTGAAGAGGCTCATAGGTCCATGTATACCATTCATCCCGGCACTACAAAGATGTACAAAGACTTACAACGGAATTTTTGGTGGCCTAAGATGAAGAACGACATTGCAAAATTTGTGTCGGTGTGTCTTATTTGTCAGCAAGTAAAGATTGAGCACCAGAAGCCTGCAGGTCCTCTGCAACCACTAGATATCCCTGAATGGAAATGGGAGCATATCACCATGGATTTTGTTTGTGGGTTGCCAAAAACAAAGAAGGGGCGCTTCGACACTATTTGGGTGATTGTTGATCGTTTAACGAAGTCGGCTCATTTCTTACCTATCAGATTAGATCAATCTACAGAGAGCCTTGCTGAATTGTATGTAAATGAGATTGTGAAGTTGCATGGTGTCCCGGTATCAATCGTGTCAGACAGAGACACGAGATATACCTCCCGATTATAGAAGAGTGTACAGGATGCTTTGGGTACTAGTTTGAAGTTCAGCACATCTTTCCATCCTCAGACTGATGGACAATCTGAAAGAACAATCCAGACCTTAGAAGACATGTTGAGAGCTTGTGCCCTCGACTTTGCTGGAAATTGGGATAGACATCTACCTTTGGTTGAATTTTCCTATAATAATAGCTATCATGCAAGCATTAAGATGGCTCCTTTCGAAGCATTATACGGCCGACCTTGTAGATCCCCGTTGTGTTGGAGCGATGTTGGGGAAAAATACATACTGGGACCTGAATTAGTCCAAGTTTGTGCGAAGGGTGTGGAAGTAATTCGGAAAAGACTTTTAGCCGCTCAGAGTAGACAAAAGTCTTATGCTGATTGTCGAAGGCGGGAATTGAATTTCGAAGTAGGTGACCATGTGTTCTTAAAGATTTCTCCTACCAAAGGAGTAGTGTGATTCGGCAAAAAGGGAAAATTGAGTCCTAGATATGTGGGACCTTTTGAGATAATAAAGAAAGTGGGAGAGGTAGCATATCAGGTTGCCCTTCCGCCTCATTATTCCAAGTTACATGATGTTTTTCATGTATCGATGTTAAGGAAGTACAATCCCGATCCATCGCACGTGATCGAGCACGAAGTTCCAGAGATTCAGCCGAACCTAACATATGAAGAAAGACCTGTTCGTATCATAGATCGTAAGGAGCATCAGTTGCGGCGTCGTATAGTTCCGATGGTCAAAGTGCTCTGGCAGCACCATCAGAGAGAAGAGGCGACTTGGGAGTTGGAGGACGAAATGCGTCAACATTATCCGTATCTCTTTGGTAAGTGACTTTTTACAGTATAAATTTCGAGGACGAAATTTCTTTAAGGAGGGTAGATTGTAACGGTTTGAAAAAAATTAATAAATCCAAAACCGTAACTAACTCCCGATATTGGGTTTTATATTATTAATAATAATAATATTAGTAAAGAAGAGATAATGAATTAGCTATCCATTAATTATAAAATAATTATCCCTTGCTTAGTCAAAACTATTATCCATTGATTTATTCAATTTATTATTATTATTATTTTATCTCATTATTGGTACCTATAAAAAGGGCATGAACCCCCCCCATTAGAATCACCACATTTTGCATACTCGTGAGGGAGAGAGAGAGAGAGGTCACCGGCAACAATATTCATCGTTCTTGAATCCGGCATCGACAACCTTCTCCGTCAACGTTGAAGAATCATTCCGGCGAAATCGGAGAAGAAATCGACGTGGCCGGAATCGATCCGGATTGGACGGAGTCTTGGTCGACGAATTCTATCGTCGACAAAGTATGTGTCGAACACTATAGGATCGAGACACAATTTCTTTTGGTGATTGCCTTAAAATTCAAGTAGAACACACACAAACCTCCGTCGTTCTTCGTCGTTGTTAAGTAAGAGCACAATAATCTGAAAGTAATTGTATAGTATACCTTTGGAATACACGGCTGTCTAGGGGTCACGATTCTGTGAAATTCTGAACATTGAACCACGCTCTTGTGCAAGAATTTGTTGTTAGTTCTTGATCCTAACAAATCATTAGAACTGACGTTGCTCCAAATGAAATCCGGCACAAAGACGATCTATAGCGACAGACAATTTTAGGTACTGTATATAAGATCTTTGAATTTTGCATACTCCTAAGTTACTTTTGCCCTTTTTGTAAGATATATCACGATTTGGAATCACTTCCGTTTTTTTTATACACCAAAAAAAAAGAAATTGATTTTTTTTGCAATTTACACTAGAAAAGACAACTAGATGGAGTCCGAAGAATTCTCAATGATTGGATATCTTGCAGTATGTCTCCAAAGAAAGAAACGAAACATTGCCTATCTTCAACTCTAATATGCCATTAATTTTTGGTAATCTATATCTATGTAAATTAATATTTTTTTACAGGATATGGCATCCAGACTATATAATCACTTGATCTTCACATTATACAGTACAAGATTGGGATAAATAAAAAGGAAATGAATCAAGAAAAATCCGTATTCTCATCATTAGTGAAACAATATTTGCTCAAAGTTCTCAAGATAAATATAAGATATTGGCACCGACTCGAACTAAGGGGTCGTAAGGGCCTAAAGGGCCAACGCCTTCCGGGGGCGTGAGGCAAAAGATAAGTCCTCTACAGTTGTAGCTACACTGTCATGTTATGTATTGTATGAACCGCTTGTGCCGGCGGTAAGCCATCAAAGCCATCAAAGCCGCCTAAGAAGTAACAATCAAGACCACCCTAAACATGAAAAATATCATGGGCATATGTGCAATATATGTTAATGTTATGTGCATATATGCAATTATGTTACTGTTATGGACTTATGTGTAAGTTCCGTTAAAGTTAAGTGCAAGAATGAAACTTATGTAATGTTATGGACATATATGCAACTCATGACAATTGTTTGTGCGTATTTGTCATTTATAGTAATTTTAAGGGTATATGTGCAAATATGTTATGGCATTCATGGTTATGAAGAAAAATTAGTTATATGCATTAAACAAGTTGAGTTGTGATTTATATAACAATGACTTTTGTGACTTGTTTTCTACGCTAGCCGGCTTGACCCCAACTCGGCACATACTGAGCGTTTTGCTCATAACATGTTTTACTAAATTTTTTCAGGGGAACGTGAGGATTAGACCTTTAGCGGTTTAAGGGAGACGACACCGTCTTCAAGAAGTAGGAGCGGTATGGATCTACTGCGTTTTGTTGGGAGGATGTCTTTTATGCCCACTGGAATAAGAAAATCGTGGATACGATTTCGTCTAGTTTATTTATCTTTAATTAAAGAACTCCTGGAATTGTGACCTTATTATGATTATAGAAAAGTTTTTTTTTGTGGGTTCTTCACTGCTCTTTTATGCTATGTTTGATGCTATGAGTAACGTTCCCGAGATGTCCGCCGAGTTTCTCGCTTTCGCATCATTCTCGGACGATCGGGTTCGTTACAGGTGGTATCAGAGCAGGAGTTCCTCTGGGCATAAGATATCTGACCAAAACAAACTTAGATCCACTAGTTTTAGAAAATATAGGCTTTTGACCGTAATTTTCACATGTCATCATTTCAGATGGCCCCTCGTCGTGGGAATGAGGCGAACGGAGATCGTGACTCTTCGTCTACCCAGGATATGGCGATAGACTTGCAGCGTCAAATGTTAGAATTGATGACCATGATGGCTCAGCAGCAAAAGCACCAAGGGCATGGTTCTAGTGGATTGACCCTGAAGACTTTCATTCAGCATGATCCACCTATCTTTAGAGGAGAACCTGAGCCGGATAAAGCTGAGCATTGGTTGAGGAAAATGGAGCTTACCTTCGAGGCGACCGATTGTCCTGGAGAGAAGAAGGTGATATTTGGCACTTATCGTCTACGCGACAACGCGAAAGAATGGTGGACCTCTTGTAAAAGCATACATTTTGCTGATAAAACCACCATCGAATGGAAGGACTTTAAAGAACGTTTCACCGAGCATTACATTCCTCAGCATGTTCGAGATGCAAAGAGGCTGGAATTTATCGAGCTTCGACAGGGGAGTTTATCCGTTGAACAATATGCTTCCAAATTCCAAGAGCTGGATAAGTACGGAAAAGGAATATGCGAAAATGAAAGACAACGTGCTAGAAAATTTGTCGAAGGCTTGAATTCAGGTTTGGGCATGAAGGTGCTCACTCGAGGCCCTCAGACTTTTTCGGATGCAGTTTCAGCGGCTGTGGAGATCGACTCAGCCTATAAAAGAATCCAACAACAAGGTGGTGGAAAACGTCCACATTCTACCGACAATAAGAAGGGCAAGCATGATAAGGATAAAGGAAAGAAGCCCAGAATTGAGAACGTCACGAAAGATAAACCAGTGTACCCTCTATGCCCTCATTGTGATAGAAGGCACTCAGGAGAGTGTTATAAGGTTACAGGAGCTTGCCTGGCTTGCGGACAGAAGGGGCACTTTATCAGAGATTGTCCCAAGAAGAAGGAACAGAACTCTGGAGATCAAAAGAAGCACGTCAAAGGGCGGGTGTTCGCTCTACCTACAGGAGAGGAGGAAGATGGACATGCCACAGTGGAAGGTACTCTTTCTATTGCGGATCATTTGAGCTATGTTTTATTTGATTCCGGTGCATCGCATTCTTTTATCTTTCATCGATTCGCCAACAAGTTGAATTTTTCGGTTATTGAACTTCCATATACACTTAGTGTGACTTCACCAATGGGTGAACACTCTACTTTGGGAACATACATGGCGGATGTGCCTGTCCTTGTTGAAGGACATGATCTACCAGCCAACTTGATATTACTACAGATGAATAACTTTGATGTTATTCTGGGTATGGACTGGCTTTGGGAGCACTATGCGGCCATATATTGCAGACAAAAGAAGGTGGTTTTTAATAGACCCCATATGACAGAATTAGTCATTCGCGGAGATAAAAAGAGAAGTCAGATGATTATATCAGCTCTGAGAGCACACCGATTGATAGCTACTGGGTGCACGGCTTATTTGGCTAGTATAATAAGTACAAAACCCTCTATGGCACAACTTGAGGATTTGGACGTCGTACGAGACTTTCCGGATGTTTTTCCAGATGATCTCCCGGGTCTTCCACCTAGAAGGGAGATTGACTTCACTATTGACGTATTACCGGGTACTACACCCATCTCTAAGGCACCTTACAGAATGGCTCCTGCAGAATTAGATGAGTTGAAAAAGCAATTGCAAGAACAACTAGATAAAGGGTTCTTGAGACCAAGTGTTTCTCCTTGGGGTGCTCCCGTCTTATTCGTGAAAAAGAAGGACGGATCCCTTAGACTCTGCATTGATTATAGAGCGTTGAATAAAGTCACCATTAAAAATAAGTACCCGCTACCTCGCATTGATGATTTATTCGATCAATTGCAGCAAGCAGCGGTCTTCTCCAAAATTGATCTTCGGTCCGGTTACCATCAGCTCAGGATCAGGGACGAAGACATATCAAAGACAGCATTCAGGATGAGATACGGGCACTATGAATTCTTAGTGATGCCTTTTGGCCTCACAAATGCGCCTGCTGCATTTATGGAGTTGATGAATAGGGTATTCCGAGAATACCTGGACAAGTTTGTGATCGTCTTTGTTGATGATATTTTGGTTTATTCACCAGATATCGAACAGCACCGAGTGCATCATCGATTAGTTCTTGAGACATTGCAGCGACACCAGCTTTATGCTAAATTATCCAAATGCGACTTTTGGCTTCAGGAAGTTGCATTCCTTGGTCATGTTGTATCCAAGGATGGTATTTCTGTGGATCCCGCGAAGGTGGAGGCTGTTTTAAATTGGAGTCAGCCCAAGAATGTCTCTGAAATCCGCAGTTTTCTAGGATTGGCAGGATATTACAGGAGATTCATCCAGAACTTTTCTAGGATCTCCCTACCTCTGACCCGATTGTTGAGGAAAGATGTAAAATTTGAATGGTCTCCGAAGTGTGAGCAAAGCTTTCAAGAGTTAAAGCAAAGATTGACGACTGCTCCTGTTCTCACGCTACCATCGGGTAGTGGTGGATTCATGGTCTACACTGATGCATCTGGCTCTGGTTTGGGATGTGTCCTCATGCAGCATGGAAAGGTTGTGGCTTACGCATCCCGACAGTTGAAAGAAGCTGAAAGAAATTATCCGACGCATGATTTAGAGCTTGCAGCGGTAGTTTTTGCACTAAAGATATGGCGTCATTATTTATATGGAGAGAAATTTGAGGTATTTACTGATCATAAAAGCCTCAAGTATATCTTCTCTCAGAAGGAACTGAATTTGAGGCAGAGACGATGGTTGGAGTTTTTGTCAGACTATGATCTTTCCATTGACTATCATCCCGGAAAGGCGAATGTAGTTGCTGATGCGCTTAGCAGGAAATATGAAGGGAAGCTTGCGAGTATGAAATTGCATTGGCAGGTAATGAAGGATTTAGAGGAATGGAACCCTTTTATTGAAAGAAAGACTAGAGTTCTTATGGCCGGAATGAAGATCCACTCATCATTGGTAGAGAAAGTTACTTTGGCTCAGAAGGATGATGATGATCTCCAAAGATTGATGACCGCTTCTCGAAAGGAAGGATCTGATTTCTCAATTGGGATAGATGGAGCAGTGAGATTCCGTAATAGACTGTGGGTTCCTGATAATAGTGAATTAAAGCAAGAAATTCTTGAAGAGGCTCATAGGTCCATGTATACCATTCATCCCGGCACTACAAAGATGTACAAAGACTTACAACGGAATTTTTGGTGGCCTAAGATGAAGAACGACATTGCAAAATTTGTGTCGGTGTGTCTTATTTGTCAGCAAGTAAAGATTGAGCACCAGAAGCCTGCAGGTCCTCTGCAACCACTAGATATCCCTGAATGGAAATGGGAGCATATCACCATGGATTTTGTTTGTGGGTTGCCAAAAACAAAGAAGGGGCGCTTCGACACTATTTGGGTGATTGTTGATCGTTTAACGAAGTCGGCTCATTTCTTACCTATCAGATTAGATCAATCTACAGAGAGCCTTGCTGAATTGTATGTAAATGAGATTGTGAAGTTGCATGGTGTCCCGGTATCAATCGTGTCAGACAGAGACACGAGATATACCTCCCGATTATAGAAGAGTGTACAGGATGCTTTGGGTACTAGTTTGAAGTTCAGCACATCTTTCCATCCTCAGACTGATGGACAATCTGAAAGAACAATCCAGACCTTAGAAGACATGTTGAGAGCTTGTGCCCTCGACTTTGCTGGAAATTGGGATAGACATCTACCTTTGGTTGAATTTTCCTATAATAATAGCTATCATGCAAGCATTAAGATGGCTCCTTTCGAAGCATTATACGGCCGACCTTGTAGATCCCCGTTGTGTTGGAGCGATGTTGGGGAAAAATACATACTGGGACCTGAATTAGTCCAAGTTTGTGCGAAGGGTGTGGAAGTAATTCGGAAAAGACTTTTAGTCGCTCAGAGTAGACAAAAGTCTTATGCTGATTGTCGAAGGCGGGAATTGAATTTCGAAGTAGGTGACCATGTGTTCTTAAAGATTTCTCCTACCAAAGGAGTAGTGTGATTCGGCAAAAAGGGAAAATTGAGTCCTAGATATGTGGGACCTTTTGAGATAATAAAGAAAGTGGGAGAGGTAGCATATCAGGTTGCCCTTCCGCCTCATTATTCCAAGTTACATGATGTTTTTCATGTATCGATGTTAAGGAAGTACAATCCCGATCCATCGCACGTGATCGAGCACGAAGTTCCAGAGATTCAGCCGAACCTAACATATGAAGAAAGACCTGTTCGTATCATAGATCGTAAGGAGCATCAGTTGCGGCGTCGTATAGTTCCGATGGTCAAAGTGCTCTGGCAGCACCATCAGAGAGAAGAGGCGACTTGGGAGTTGGAGGACGAAATGCGTCAACATTATCCGTATCTCTTTGGTAAGTGACTTTTTACAGTATAAATTTCGAGGACGAAATTTCTTTAAGGAGGGTAGATTGTAACGGTTTGAAAAAAATTAATAAATCCAAAACCGTAACTAACTCCCGATATTGGGTTTTATATTATTAATAATAATAATATTAGTAAAGAAGAGATAATGAATTAGCTATCCATTAATTATAAAATAATTATCCCTTGCTTAGTCAAAACTATTATCCATTGATTTATTCAATTTATTATTATTATTATTATATTATCTCATTATTGGTACCTATAAAAAGGGCATGAACCCCCCCCTCCATTAGAATCACCACATTTTGCATACTCGTGAGGGAGAGAGAGAGAGGTCACCGGCAACAATATTCATCGTTCTTGAATCCGGCATCGACAACCTTCTCCGTCAACGTTGAAGAATCATTCCGGCGAAATCGGAGAAGAAATCGACGTGGCCGGAATCGATCCGGATTGGACGGAGTCTTGGTCGACGAATTCTATCGTCGACAAAGTATGTGTCGAACACTATAGGATCGAGACACAATTTCTTTTGGTGATTGCCTTAAAATTCAAGTAGAACACACACAAACCTCCGTCGTTCTTCGTCGTTGTTAAGTAAGAGCACAATAATCTGAAAGTAATTGTATAGTATACCTTTGGAATACACGGCTGTCTAGGGGTCACGATTCTGTGAAATTCTGAACATTGAACCACGCTCTTGTGCAAGAATTTGTTGTTAGTTCTTGATCCTAACAAATCATTAGAACTGACGTTGCTCCAAATGAAATCCGGCACAAAGACGATCTATAGCGACAGACAATTTTAGGTACTGTATATAAGATCTTTGAATTTTGCATACCCCTAAGTTACTTTTGCCCTTTTTGTAAGATATATCACGATTTGGAATCACTTCCGTTTTTTTTATACACCAAAAAAAAAGAAATTGATTTTTTTTGCAATTTACACTAGAAAAGACAACTAGATGGAGTCCGAAGAATTCTCAATGATTGGATATCTTGCAGTATGTCTCCAAAGAAAGAAACGAAACATTGCCTATCTTCAACTCTAATATGCCATTAATTTTTGGTAATCTATATCTATGTAAATTAATATTTTTTTACAGGATATGGCATCCAGACTATATAATCACTTGATCTTCACATTATACAGTACAAGATTGGGATAAATAAAAAGGAAATGAATCAAGAAAAATCCGTATTCTCATCATTAGTGAAACAATATTTGCTCAAAGTTCTCAAGATAAATATAAGATATTGGCACCGACTCGAACTAAGGGGTCGTAAGGGCCTAAAGGGCCAACGCCTTCCGGGGGCGTGAGGCAAAAGATAAGTCCTCTACAGTTGTAGCTACACTGTCATGTTATGTATTGTATGAACCGCTTGTGCCGGCGGTAAGCCATCAAAGCCGCCTAAGAAGTAACAATCAAGACCACCCTAAACATGAAAAATATCATGGGCATATGTGCAATATATGTTAATGTTATGTGCATATATGCAATTATGTTACTGTTATGGACTTATGTGTAAGTTCCGTTAAAGTTAAGTGCAAGAATGAAACTTATGTAATGTTATGGACATATATGCAATTCATGACAATTGTTTGTGCGTATTTGTCATTTATAGTAATTTTAAGGGTATATGTGCAAATATGTTATGGCATTCATGGTTATGAAGAAAAATTAGTTATATGCATTAAACAAGTTGAGTTGTGATTTATATAACAATGACTTTTGTGACATGTTTTCTACGCTAGCCGGCTTGACCCCAACTCGGCACATACTGAGCGTTTTGCTCATAACATGTTTTACTAAATTTTTTCAGGGGAACGTGAGGATTAGACCTTTAGCGGTTTAAGGGAGACGACACCGTCTTCAAGAAGTAGGAGCGGTATGGATCTACTGCGTTTTGTTGGGAGGATGTCTTTTATGCCCACTGGAATAAGAAAATCGTGGATACGATTTCGTCTAGTTTATTTATCTTTAATTAAAGAACTCCTGGAATTGTGACCTTATTATGATTATAGAAAAGTTTTTTTTTGTGGGTTCTTCACTGCTCTTTTATGCTATGTTTGATGCTATGAGTAACGTTCCCGAGATGTCCGCCGAGTTTCTCGCTTTCGCATCATTCTCGGACGATCGGGTTCGTTACAGGTGGTATCAGAGCAGGAGTTCCTCTGGGCATAAGATATCTGACCAAAACAAACTTAGATCCACTAGTTTTAGAAAATATAGGCTTTTGACCGTAATTTTCACATGTCATCATTTCAGATGGCCCCTCGTCGTGGGAATGAGGCGAACGGAGATCGTGACTCTTCGTCTACCCAGGATATGGCGATAGACTTGCAGCATCAAATGTTAGAATTGATGACCATGATGGCTCAGCAGCAAAAGCACCAAGGGCATGGTTCTAGTGGATTGACCCTGAAGACTTTCATTCAGCATGATCCACCTATCTTTAGAGGAGAACCTGAGCCGGATAAAGCTGAGCATTGGTTGAGGGAAATGGAGCTTACCTTCGAGGCGACCGATTGTCCTGGAGAGAAGAAGGTGATATTTGGCACTTATCGTCTACGCGACAACGCGAAAGAATGGTGGACCTCTTGTAAAAGCATACATTTTGCTGATAAAACCACCATCGAATGGAAGGACTTTAAAGAACGTTTCACCGAGCATTACATTCCTCAGCATGTTCGAGATGCAAAGAGGCTGGAATTTATCGAGCTTCGACAGGGGAGTTTATCCGTTGAATAATATGCTTCCAAATTCCAAGAGCTGGATAAGTACGGAAAAGGAATATGCGAAAATGAAAGACAACGTGCTAGAAAATTTGTCGAAGGCTTGAATTCAGGTTTGGGCATGAAGGTGCTCACTCGAGGCCCTCAGACTTTTTCGGATGCAGTTTCAGCGGCTGTGGAGATCGACTCAGCCTACAAAAGAATCCAACAACAAGGTGGTGGAAAACGTCCACATTCTACCGACAATAAGAAGGGCAAGCATGATAAGGATAAAGGAAAGAAGCCCAGAATTGAGAACGTCACGAAAGATAAACCAGTGTACCCTCTATGCCTTCATTGTGATAGAAGGCACTCGGGAGAGTGTTATAAGGTTACAGGAGCTTGCCTGGCTTGCGGACAGAAGGGGCACTTTATCAGAGATTGTCCCAAGAAGAAGGAACAGAACTCTGGAGATCAAAAGAAGCACGTCAAAGGGCGGGTGTTCGCTCTACCTACAGGAGAGGAGGAAGATGGACATGCCACAGTGGAAGGTACTCTTTCTATTGCGGATCATTTGAGCTATGTTTTATTTGATTCCGGTGCATCGCATTCTTTTATCTCTCATCGATTCGCCAACAAGTTGAATTTTTCGGTTATTGAACTTCCATATACACTTAGTGTGACTTCACCAATGGGTGAACACTCTACTTTGGGAACATACATGGCGGATGTGCCTGTCCTTGTTGAAGGACATGATCTACCAGCCAACTTGATATTACTACAGATGAATAACTTTGATGTTATTCTGGGTATGGACTGGCTTTGGGAGCACTATGCGGCCATATATTGCAGACAAAAGAAGGTGGTTTTTAATAGACCCCATATGACAGAATTAGTCATTCGCGGAGATAAAAAGAGAAGTCAGATGATTATATCAGCTCTGAGAGCACACCGATTGATAGCTACTGGGTGCACGGCTTATTTGGCTAGTATAATAAGTACAAAACCCTCTATGGCACAACTTGAGGATTTGGACGTCGTACGAGACTTTCCGGATGTTTTTCCAGATGATCTCCCGGGTCTTCCACCTAGAAGGGAGATTGACTTCACTATTGACGTATTACCGGGTACTACACCCATCTCTAAGGCACCTTACAGAATGGCTCCTGCAGAATTAGATGAGTTGAAAAAGCAATTGCAAGAACAACTAGATAAAAGGTTCTTGAGACCAAGTGTTTCTCCTTGGGGTGCTCCCGTCTTATTCGTGAAAAAGAAGGACGGATCCCTTAGACTCTGCATTGATTATAGAGCGTTGAATAAAGTCACCATTAAAAATAAGTACCCGCTACCTCGCATTGATGATTTATTCGATCAATTGCAGCAAGCAGCGGTCTTCTCCAAAATTGATCTTCGGTCCGGTTACCATCAGCTCAGGATCAGGGACGAAGACATATCAAAGACAGCATTCAGGATGAGATACGGGCACTATGAATTCTTAGTGATGCCTTTTGGCCTCACAAATGCGCCTGCTGCATTTATGGAGTTGATGAATAGGGTATTCCGAGAATACCTGGACAAGTTTGTGATCGTCTTTGTTGATGATATTTTGGTTTATTCACCAGATATCGAACAGCACCGAGTGCATCATCGATTAGTTCTTGAGACATTGCAGCGACACCAGCTTTATGCTAAATTATCCAAATGCGACTTTTGGCTTCAGGAAGTTGCATTCCTTGGTCATGTTGTATCCAAGGATGGTATTTATGTGGATCCCGCGAAGGTGGAGGCTGTTTTAAATTGGAGTCAGCCCAAGAATGTCTCTGAAATCCGCAGTTTTCTAGGATTGGCAGGATATTACAGGAGATTCATCCAGAACTTTTCTAGGATCTCCCTACCTCTGACCCGATTGTTGAGGAAAGATGTAAAATTTGAATGGTCTCCGAAGTGTGAGCAAAGCTTTCAAGAGTTAAAGCAAAGATTGACGACTGCTCCTGTTCTCACGCTACCATCGGGTAGTGGTGGATTCATGGTCTACACTGATGCATCTGGCTCTGGTTTGGGATGTGTCCTCATGCAGCATGGAAAGATTGTGGCTTACGCATCCCGACAGTTGAAAGAAGCTGAAAGAAATTATCCGACGCATGATTTAGAGCTTGCAGCGGTAGTTTTTGCACTAAAGATATGGCGTCATTATTTATATGGAGAGAAATTTGAGGTATTTACTGATCATAAAAGCCTCAAGTATATCTTCTCTCAGAAGGAACTGAATTTGAGGCAGAGACGATGGTTGGAGTTTTTGTCAGACTATGATCTTTCCATTGACTATCATCTCGGAAAGGCGAATGTAGTTGCTGATGCGCTTAGCAGGAAATATGAAGGGAAGCTTGCGAGTATGAAATTGCATTGGCAGGTAATGAAGGATTTAGAGGAATGGAACCCTTTTATTGAAAGAAAGACTAGAGTTCTTATGGCCGGAATGAAGATCCACTCATCATTGGTAGAGAAAGTTACTTTGGCTCAGAAGGATGATGATGATCTCCAAAGATTGATGACCGCTTCTCGAAAGGAAGGATCTGATTTCTCAATTGGGATAGATGGAGCAGTGAGATTCCGTAATAGACTGTGGGTTCCTGATAATAGTGAATTAAAGCAAGAAATTCTTGAAGAGGCTCATAGGTCCATGTATACCATTCATCCCGGCACTACAAAGATGTACAAAGACTTACAACGGAATTTTTGGTGGCCTAAGATGAAGAACGACATTGCAAAATTTGTGTCGGTGTGTCTTATTTGTCAGCAAGTAAAGATTGAGCACCAGAAGCCTGCAGGTCCTCTGCAACCACTAGATATCCCTGAATGGAAATGGGAGCATATCACCATGGATTTTGTTTGTGGGTTGCCAAAAACAAAGAAGGGGCGCTTCGACACTATTTGGGTGATTGTTGATCGTTTAACGAAGTCGGCTCATTTCTTACCTATCAGATTAGATCAATCTACAGAGAGCCTTGCTGAATTGTATGTAAATGAGATTGTGAAGTTGCATGGTGTCCCGGTATCAATCGTGTCAGACAGAGACACGAGATATACCTCCCGATTATAGAAGAGTGTACAGGATGCTTTGGGTACTAGTTTGAAGTTCAGCACATCTTTCCATCCTCAGACTGATGGACAATCTGAAAGAACAATCCAGACCTTAGAAGACATGTTGAGAGCTTGTGCCCTCGACTTTGCTGGAAATTGGGATAGACATCTACCTTTGGTTGAATTTTCCTATAATAATAGCTATCATGCAAGCATTAAGATGGCTCCTTTCGAAGCATTATACGGCCGACCTTGTAGATCCCCGTTGTGTTGGAGCGATGTTGGGGAAAAATACATACTGGGACCTGAATTAGTCCAAGTTTGTGCGAAGGGTGTGGAAGTAATTCGGAAAAGACTTTTAGCCGCTCAGAGTAGACAAAAGTCTTATGCTGATTGTCGAAGGCGGGAATTGAATTTCGAAGTAGGTGACCATGTGTTCTTAAAGATTTCTCCTACCAAAGGAGTAGTGTGATTCGGCAAAAAGGGAAAATTGAGTCCTAGATATGTGGGACCTTTTGAGATAATAAAGAAAGTGGGAGAGGTAGCATATCAGGTTGCCCTTCCGCCTCATTATTCCAAGTTACATGATGTTTTTCATGTATCGATGTTAAGGAAGTACAATCCTGATCCATCGCACGTGATCGAGCACGAAGTTCCAGAGATTCAGCCGAACCTAACATATGAAGAAAGACCTGTTCGTATCATAGATCGTAAGGAGCATCAGTTGCGGCGTCGTATAGTTCCGATGGTCAAAGTGCTCTGGCAGCACCATCAGAGAGAAGAGGCGACTTGGGAGTTGGAGGACGAAATGCGTCAACATTATCCGTATCTCTTTGGTAAGTGACTTTTTACAGTATAAATTTCGAGGACGAAATTTCTTTAAGGAGGGTAGATTGTAACGGTTTGAAAAAAATTAATAAATCCAAAACCGTAACTAACTCCCGATATTGGGTTTTATATTATTAATAATAATAATATTAGTAAAGAAGAGATAATGAATTAGCTATCCATTAATTATAAAATAATTATCCCTTGCTTAGTCAAAACTATTATCCATTGATTTATTCAATTTATTATTATTATTATTTTATCTCATTATTGGTACCTATAAAAAGGGCATGAACCCCCCCATTAGAATCACCACATTTTGCATACTCGTGAGGGAGAGAGAGAGAGAGGTCACCGGCAACAATATTCGTCGTTCTTGAATCCGGCATCGACAACCTTCTCCGTCAACGTTGAAGAATCATTCCGGCGAAATCGGAGAAGAAATCGACGTGGCCGGAATCGATCCGGATTGGACGGAGTCTTGGTCGACGAATTCTATCGTCGACAAAGTATGTGTCGAACACTATAGGATCGAGACACAATTTCTTTTGGTGATTGCCTTAAAATTCAAGTAGAACACACACAAACCTCCGTCGTTCTTCGTCGTTGTTAAGTAAGAGCACAATAATCTGAAAGTAATTGTATAGTATACCTTTGGAATACACGGCTGTCTAGGGGTCACGATTCTGTGAAATTCTGAACATTGAACCATGCTCTTGTGCAAGAATTTGTTGTTAGTTCTTGATCCTAACAAATCATTAGAACTGACGTTGCTCCAAATGAAATCCGGCACAAAGACGATCTATAGCGACAGACAATTTTAGGTACTGTATATAAGATCTTTGAATTTTGCATACCCCTAAGTTACTTTTGCCCTTTTTGTAAGATATATCACGATTTGGAATCACTTCCGTTTTTTTTATACACCAAAAAAAAAGAAATTGATTTTTTTTGCAATTTACACTAGAAAAGACAACTAGATGGAGTCCGAAGAATTCTCAATGATTGGATATCTTGCAGTATGTCTCCAAAGAAAGAAACGAAACATTGCCTATCTTCAACTCTAATATGCCATTAATTTTTGGTAATCTATATCTATGTAAATTAATATTTTTTTACAGGATATGGCATCCAGACTATATAATCACTTGATCTTCACATTATACAGTACAAGATTGGGATAAATAAAAAGGAAATGAATCAAGAAAAATCCGTATTCTCATCATTAGTGAAACAATATTTGCTCAAAGTTCTCAAGATAAATATAAGATATTGGCACCGACTCGAACTAAGGGGTCGTAAGGGCCTAAAGGGCCAACGCCTTCCGGGGGCGTGAGGCAAAAGATAAGTCCTCTACAGTTGTAGCTACACTGTCATGTTATGTATTGTATGAACCGCTTGTGCCGGCGGTAAGCCATCAAAGCCATCAAAGCCGCCTAAGAAGTAACAATCAAGACCACCCTAAACATGAAAAATATCATGGGCATATGTGCAATATATGTTAATGTTATGTGCATATATGCAATTATGTTACTGTTATGGACTTATGTGTAAGTTCCGTTAAAGTTAAGTGCAAGAATGAAACTTATGTAATGTTATGGACATATATGCAATTCATGACAATTGTTTGTGTGTATTTATCATTTATAGTAATTTTAAGGGTATATGTGCAAATATGTTATGGCATTCATGGTTATGAAGAAAAATTAGTTATATGCATTAAACAAGTTGAGTTGTGATTTATATAACAATGACTTTTGTGACCTGTTTTCTACGCTAGCCGGCTTGACCCCAACTCGGCACATACTGAGCGTTTTGCTCATAACATGTTTTACTAAATTTTTTCAGGGGAACGTGAGGATTAGACCTTTAGCGGTTTAAGGGAGACGACACCGTCTTCAAGAAGTAGGAGCGGTATGGATCTACTGCGTTTTGTTGGGAGGATGTCTTTTATGCCCACTGGAATAAGGAAATCGTGGATACGATTTCGTCTAGTTTATTTATCTTTAATTAAAGAACTCCTGGAATTGTGACCTTATTATGATTATAGAAAAGTTTTTTTTTGTGGGTTCTTCACTGCTCTTTTATGCTATGTTTGATGCTATGAGTAACGTTCCCGAGATGTCCGCCGAGTTTCTTGCTTCCGCATCATTCTCGGACGATCGGGTTCGTTACATCAGTGGTCTGCAATTATTTGCTAAAACACTACCCTTGTGATTCTTTTGGTGATCACTGGTCGTAGTTTTTGCACAAATATGCTTTAGTCCTTAATCCATATTAATTCATTCTATTATGTTAAGTGTATGTTAATTATGGTAGTTGACATTAAATTTTGATCGCGATATTTGAACCCACGTTTTATACACTTAAATTGAGAGCGTAATTGGTGAAGCCTGTTTTTCATCGTCCCGCACTTCGGATTCTTAACTAAATTGTTCTTTGGCCATTTGTTGGTGTCATGATCTCACATTTATCCACATTCACATACATTATTATTAGAAATCTATACAGTTTTTTGCATTATTATAAAAACCTTAAAATTAGTCATTGCTTTTACTTCATCATTTGAATGCAGTTGATTGTGTCGAAATATGTCTCATTTTCGCACAGTGATTAAAAAATTAGAAAAGACCGAAAATTACATATAAAATCAAGAGAGTTGTTTGTGCATAATATTTTGTGTGCGTGCTGGATTGCATTACATTCTACATTTATTCCTTTCCATGTGCTTCGACCCGTATTGTTTTGTATTTAAATGTTTTGATAAACTCATGATTATGGTTTGCAAAACATATCAAATATTTACGTTCACTAACTAAAATCATGCAAAAGCAATCAACGGGAGCATTTTTCACTATTAAAGGCAACTGGATCTCATATTGTATTTAGTGTCATGGCCTTTATTTAGTCCGAATCGTCATGGAGGATAACTCGTCCTCACAAACTTATTGGGTTTGGGCTTAACTGGGTTCGTTGACTGATGTTCAAAATATTTTAGTTCAAGTTGTTTAGTACTAGTCCCCAATCATTAGTTATTTCATCGCGAAAATCATGGACCATCCACATGGTTTTGCTCACGTCTAAATTGAAACACATGATTTTGCTAATGATGCTTGATTATTGCTAGTTATGACTAATTAGCACAAATCATAATTAATTATTATTAAATACCATTAACATATAGTAGTTCATGATTAATATTTTATAATCTTAATCATCATTAGTATCCTTAATCGTGTAATCAAAGTTAATTAGAGATATTAAGGGTTAATGACAGACTTAAGTCACTTAACTGATGTCGCCATGCTTACTTTAAAAATTATCATAATATATAACATTCTTCTATTGACATGAAAAAAATCGTATCGATACGGATGCAATGACAATAAGATAGCATCCCGAGAAGTTGGATCTTACCTTTCACAACTAACTCAATATCCGTTGCTAAAAGGTTCATAACAATGATTAAACATTAATTTTTATATTAATTTTTTAATAATCATTGCTAAACTACAATAAAATTGGTTTATTCAACTTTTATATTATTTTTTAGTAATCATTGCTAAACTACAATAAAATTTGTTTATTGTTTTGAATATTTTGATATGCATTGTCATATTTTCCGATATTACGTTTGTAATACAATTATTTGTTGTAAATTGGTCTTTAATTCTATGACGAATTTAATATTGATGACAGACGTAATAGATTACATATAGGTGTTATATTGGATCTCACTAACGATATGGCAATTAAACATATCACTCATTTTTAATATCAATTGTAAAAAAATATTTCCACAAAGGAATAATACATTTTTATTATTATCATCATCTCGAGATAAAAAGAACATCTCAATCATCCAGAGTTAATAAACATACATTGCACCGTTATTTCATTTGTATCATTATTAACGACAGTGGCTATACTGCAGGTGTATACATGACTCGTGTAAGGATGCAAATGTACAGATACAGATATAATTACTATCATATACTTATCCATTATTAAATATGAATTC
This sequence comes from Ottelia alismoides, assembly GCA_037367405.1. Classification (NCBI taxonomy): domain Eukaryota; kingdom Viridiplantae; phylum Streptophyta; class Magnoliopsida; order Alismatales; family Hydrocharitaceae; genus Ottelia; species Ottelia alismoides. Next base: position 330,063 of record JAZKJV010000200.1, on the reverse strand, counting down.
AGGTGCAGATATGCTATGAAAACTAGATTATCATATCCTTTAAAAATGGATAGGGATGTAAAACAAACAATTGATCATGTATGAATAATATTAGAAATACTATACATATTAGCTTAAATATACATTTATTGACTAGATACACATTATAAAAAAAATAGTAAAGATGCTTATATCGTAATAATTACACCAAATATGGTGAAAGAATGAATAAAGTTATGTTATATATAATTAAAAATAAATCTACAATATATTTGAAAATATATGGATACGGATGTTTGTGAGATAAAAATGATATCTATATCCATATTCACTTTAAAACGGGTAGTATCAAAATCTTAATAAAATGGATATAGTAGCTGATTGTTGGTTTGCATCCCTAATCGCGTAGAATTTGTTATGTTAGGATTTAAGATACTACAGATGCAGACAAGATTTACGAGAGGTGACCACGAATTTGCAGTGTGCGGGGGCAACTTCCATGACGGGCAAGCAAACTACGAGAGCCACTTAACATGCATAACCTATTTGGAAGGGCGAAACACGGAGAGGTCATGACAACACGGCTGTGTTTGTGTCCGATTGATTCCAACATAAATCTGAGTATGCCTCCTCATCTTCATCTTGGCAACAGTCTCTCTCACCACATTTCATTTCATTCCATTTCATGCCATGGCGCCGTCATCAATCTCTTCTCATTGGTTTCATAGGGAAAAAGGACAGCTTTTTTATGTGTGGCTACAATGAAGGTGCACTACTCATCAACAAGAAACAATACAACGAATTAGATCTATATCGACGTTCATTTTAAATCCTCTGCTTAACCGGATGTTGTTAAATATGTTGAAAGCTTGTTGCGTAAACCGTAAGGGTTGGGCAGGATTGGGTTGGGTTGAGGTACCCCTGTGAATAGTAAACTGTGAGGAGGATTAGGAAGGTTGGAAGGAGGGGTACCCCGGGTTGGGACAACCCAACCCTGCCCAACCCTGCAACCAAACGGAGCCTACTGGGTTGGGTTGGGTTGGGTTGGGGTATCCCCCTGTGAATAGTAGTTGTTTTGAGGGTTGGGAGGGTTCGAATGATAATTGTGATGTGACATTGATTATGTTTTTATTAACTTTTTTAATGATTATATTATATTTTTTATGTTAATAATTTTATTTGAACATAGTTAAAAAATATTATACCAAAGAAATTACAGGGTTCATTACAAGTAATCCCAACTCAGGTTGGGATGGTTGGAACGAAGGGTATGCTGGTGTACACCGATGTACACCAGCAACCAAACGATCCCTAAGGTTATTCTGATCATCTCATATGTTTGATTCGACTTCCATCGTAACTCTTATTAGCTTAGGTCTCCAATTATATAAGGATTCGTACGGTTCTATTCTTCATCAGTGACAATTATTTTTTATCGTTCATCCATTGAAGCCAACGACACCATCCACGACAACCCCACACCCAAAGCCTTCATTCCCAACATCATTCATTCATCGAAGCCTTCATCCCAAAGGTATTAGAAGTCTGAGACACCAATCCCCGACAATCTCAGGCGCCGCCAACTCCCACGCCCGAGGCTCTCCTTCCCCGATACCTCAGGCCCAAGCCGTAGCCACCTCCTTCCCCCCAACACCCAAGCTATTGCCACCTCCTTCCCAGGCCACTACAACCTCCTTCCCAGAACACTACTTCCGTCTCAGGCTGTCACCCCATCTCCTTCCCAGAACGCCACCTATGCCCAGAACCCCAGGCCGACACCTCCTTCCCCCAATCCCTGAAAACCCATCCCTGCAACATCGCCCAGAACCCATCCGTCCCCCGATTCGAAAAAAACCCACTGCCAAGAACTGATACCCACCATGCACGATACCTCCCCCCAGCATCAACCTCCCTCCCACCACAGTCACCTGGCAGCCCCCTATACAACCATCAAGCATCGCCATGATCTCTTTTGGTGCAACCTTATTCTCCAGCAGTATGTCCACCAAATAATAAACTTGCCCCTACCAACAAGCCTCTCCTTGATTCTGCAACCTCCACGGGTTTTGGTATGATCTAAGATGCTTTTTGATCTTCATATTTGACTGTAGAAAGTTGAAAATCTTAGTTAAATATGTTTGAATTAGAGGTCATGGACGAAGACAGGATTTTTATTACTGGGAGGCCAAATGGGCCAAGAAAATTACACTCCTTAGTTATATATAAAGAAATTTAAATTCATGTTATTTCTAAAAAGATTAACATATTATGACAACACGATTTATCAATTATATTTGTTAGAAATCAAAATTTTATACGAAAAATTTTGATTTAAATTCTAAATTTTAGTCTGAATTCTTTTTATAATTTCACAATTCCAAAAAATAAAAGGTAAATATTTTATAATTCTAAAATAAGAGGACACGGAAAGTATGTATATAGAAGATAATAGAGTATACATACATACATAGAGTGCTATTAAATGTTCTTGCTACTATTAGATAAGGGTAAAATGGTGCTGCCTAGAGGAGCTAACTAGCTCCCCGTCCCCGCCAACGCCCCATTTTCCCATATTTTTTATTTTTTTGAAAAATAAATCCGTGAAAGTTCATCACTATATCTCTATAAGTTTCGTGAGAAGCAAAGACCTCTACGACCTCCATCTACACAGTCATTTTTTAATTGTCGCGGTATTTTTGAAATCGTTCCCGTCTAGATGGAGGTCATATGGGTCTCTATTTTACATGAAATTTGAATGGCATAATATAAGGATATAATAATGAAAATCCACAGAAGCATTTTTTCAAAAAAAATAAAAATATGAGGAAAATGGGACGGGGGAGCCAGGGGATAGCTCAATTTTACCCATTAGATAAAAGGGTATTCTACCATCATTTGCGATGGATTTTATTTTATTTATTATTTGAGAAATAATTATACTCTTAGATTAATCTCCATAATATTACCATTTTATTCATCTTCTATATTTCTCAAAGACCGTATGAATTTTTCAAGATCTTTTATCTTCTTGTAATCATAATTTTTTTGATAGCGATTTATATTTGTTTAATATTTTTATCTATTAATTCTTAAAAATGACATCATTATATATAAGGGTAAAATATAAAAATCTGATAATTCCATAATGGTATATAATGTGACAACGTGTATCAATAAAGAAACACATAATATATTTATGTAAAGTTTATTACGATTCGACATCTAAAATAATTGAAAAATATTTAAATATCATTCCACAAACAATTCATTCAGATTGTATATAGATTAGAGAATATTAAAGGTTCACAATAACAAGAAACAAAATGTCATTTATTTATAAGGATAATAAATAGAACTTATTTTATATAAGATAAAGATAATATTTGATCAAAGATAGCGTGATGGTAATTATAAGTAGGAGTGTTCAAAAATATCCAGGTCAGTGGGTACATGACTTGACCCGTTCATTTTAATCCTAAACTCTCGGGTATCCGTTTGAAAATGCTGGGTCGGGTATCTGCAATCTTATGACTTGTGTCCCATATAAAAAACCCAACGGGTATCCGCAAGTACTCAGTTGGAAGCTTCCATTATCAATTGACTAACAAAAATACAAATGGTTAGATACAAATACCAGAATAGATGTTACATTATTCTTATCTATTTTAAAAATATAGAAATGGATGTGGATACAAATATCGGTGAATATGGAAAACATATTGCCAAATCATTAAAACTGAATACCAGTATGAAATGGATGCAAATTAGATAGGAAAAATAATAGAATCAAATTTGTATAGATAAGATTAAATTTATATATATGGGAGGGCTCATATATGTATCTATTTTGAAATCGAAATATATATATGACTGTCGAAATTTTAGTTAACATATATGATAACGAATCGGATACGATTCAAATTGATATGCATATATCTTGGCATCTAAACATGATGATAATGAATACAATTGAATATGAATTGTATCACACATGCACATGCACCCGACTCGATTCAAATTGATATACATACATCTTGGCATCTAAACATGATGATAATGAATACAATTGAATATGAATTGTATCACACATGCACATGCACAAGTGCGCGTGCATCCGCCCACCCACATGGGCGTCCGTGCCCATGCAAACGCCCATGCCCACGTGCGCGCCAACGCGCCGACGCCCACGCACACACACGCATGCACATAAGCACCTGTACACACATCGCGATAACCAATTATGATGATAATTAATATAACCATTTATGAATAGAAATATATACTTATATATTGTTTGCCATGTTGTCCTCCGATAATATATATTTACATCTCGTTTATCCGTATTTCATTCATTATGAGGATGAACCTACATGAATGTGCCATTATTGGATCTGTATTCAATAGTATTCCTTCCAATTGCATGTATTCATATGGTTTACAGTGTCCACAGTTTTACATATACTCATTAATTTACATAACTATGTTTATATACTCCTATCTGAATGCATTCCGTACCATTTAGATTTTCGTATCCAGCATTATTATTATGAATATGATATAAATACAGATATATATAGTTGGACATATCGTTTGAATTTGTATATATGTCATCTTTCATTAGAAGCGTCTCTCTTTATCCCCACGACTACCTGCGGGTACCTGTTGGTAGCCAACGTCCATTGGCATTAATTGGGTACCCGTTACAATTGGGTATCCATTGGAATGGGGCAGGTCGACCCGTGACCCAATACCAACAAGGTGGGGAGGGTCACGATCAAATGGGACGGGACCCACCCCATGGACACCCCCCTAATTATAAGTTGAGTATGTATAGAGAAAGAGAGAGAGGAGACTACGTTTGAGAGAAAAAAAGGAGATGCGTGTCAAAGTAAATTGAGTTTTTCTTCTTTATATAGTAAGGGTAAAATGAAGTTGCCTCCTGAAGGGAGCTAACTTGGCTCCCCCATCCTATTTTCCCTATTTTTTATTTTTTTGAAAAACGCTTCTATGGATTTCATAATTATATCCCTACATTATGTCATTGAAATTTTGTGTGAAACAGAGACTCTTACGGCCTCCATCTAGATGGAGGTCATATGAGTCTTTGTTTCTCACGAAACTTGAATGACATAATATAGGAATATGCTGATGATTTTTCACGGATTTATTTTTCAAAAAAATAAAAAAGAGGCAAGGGAAGCCAAGTTACATCCTCCCATGAGGTAGTCCCATTTTTCCCGTATAGTAAATAGAGAATTTGAAAACTCCAAGTATATTTAATTGGGGAGGCTGACCATCCTATTTTATAGGGAATTTTCAGGTGATGGAGGGGGGGGGGGGGGGTCGCCCCCTCCGTCCCTGTTAGACATGACATCTCTGGGCTTTGAGGGAGGCAGTTATCGCCTACATTCATTTGGCTCGATCCCTAAGTTGGACGAGACCAATCCCTAAGTTGGACGAGACCAATTACCCAAAGTGGTCCCCCATGTTCCTCATGATTGTATGAGGATAGGACAAAGAACGTATTCTTTTCACTGCAAGAAAATGCAGTTTTTGCGACCACATATGAGGTGGTAAAGTAGTGTCCTGATGGTGCCAACGTAGTCGCAATCCCCCATTGCGACCACATTTAGTAGCAAAATATGTGGTCGGACCAAGACGGTCGCAAATTATCTGCGACCACAATGTAGTTGTACAGTGGTAGCAAGTTGTAGTCGTATGTAGTCGCTATATAGTCATAGTGTAGCGTCAACTTTTGGTTTGACTCTGATAAGGAAATACCATATTGCGACTACATGGCCACCACTATTATGAATTTTCACGACTACTTACAGAGAATTTTGCCACCATTGCATTTACGAAAACGACCATGTTACTACTAATGTACTACTACAGTAGTAGTGAGGTAGTCGCAATATAGTAGCGGATGTTATTTGCCCACTCATGTAACTACCATGTTGCTACTACAGTGGTAGCTAAATAGTAGCCGAGTAGTCGCAAACTCTGCTATACTGGAAAAAAATAACCTGTAGCCACCAGTAGATGATTTCCCTGTAGTATAATATAATCAACCAAGCTTCTTGAGATCCTCCAATCAATATTATAATATAATCAACCTGTTAATTGTAGTTACAATTAAATGTAATCATCTTTAAGAAAAATGAGTCTCTCATGTATAAAGCTAAAAGTTCAAAACAATGGAAAGGTACACATTCAAGACATGGCTGACATCTACAAGTTGAAGACTATATATCAAAGCAAAAGTTAAAAAGCTAAAAGATCAAGACACGTACCTATTAGTTGAAGACAATAAAAAGTTAGATACAAGTTCATGATAATTTAAAGCTACAAGTTCAGCAAATATAAAATTACAAGTTCAAGTGCATAAAAATTACAAGTTCATTACTTACATTTAGACACTAAAGTTCTTAACATTACAACATTCTGTCATAAAAGCTTTCTTTTCCTCCATTCCGAGAAAACACCTTCCTTTGCCTTTCCCTTTGCCTTTCCCTTTGCCTTTGCCTTTTTCTTCCCCTTGTTCTTCTTGTCCATGTCTTTTTTTGTGGCACTTTTCTATTTTCTGTAGGTTCTGAGATTACAACCCCCTTACGATGCGAGACTCTATATGCGCTGGCATCATCTTCGTCTTCGTCCTCATCTGGATCCTCCTCTCCATCCTCCTCTTCGTTCTCATCCTCCACCCCGTGAACTTTTGGAATTGTAGTCCTATTAGTTATAAGATGAAAAATAATTCATTCATTGCAAAAATATTTAGAAAGATGAATCAATGTATGTACTAAAACATAAATTAGACTATTTGACATACCTTAAATAATTTACGTCCTCCTTCAAAGAGACCATTCCAGAAGATAAATTTTGCAATCCAGATGACATGGTACCAACTGTGGATACCAGTGAATTCATAGCTTGTGATAGATGTCTAAACTCATCCTCAGATACCCCGGACTGTGATGTTGGAGTGTTATACATTGAGGTCTTCCCCAAATAAGTGGATGCTCCAGTAGACTCAGAAGATGATGAGAACTTAGGTGGCAAACCACCCAAAGTCTGCCTTCTATTAGGTCCTACTTCACGCTCTTTAAGGACTTCTTGCCATAAGCTGGCAACAAAGTCCACTTCCCCTTCAGATTCTGGGACACCGACCCTTTCTGCATACAACTCCTTGTAACGATCCTACAAGAGAATTCTTTAAGTTATATACCAAACAACTATAATTTTAAAGCAGTAGTAGTATGCATACCATCACCGCCTTCGCCTCAGGTGTACACCAATCACCCCCACTTGTATGAGTAGCAGTCCACCATTTTTCCAATGATGGGGGGCGATTGTCAGCAACACTCTATTATTGTCCATATGTTAATCATCGGTAAAAGTTGAAACTTTAAAAAGTATAAAAACTTGTACATACCATTTCAATCCTCAGAACCAAAACTTTTTGATCCACCAGTGGATCTGATTGACTGCTTCCCCCTATTTGTCTTCCCCGCTTCAGAACATTTTTGAAAAGTCTCTTGAGTAAAGAGATCGCAATAACGTTTCCACCTTTCTGGAGTGCACCATGGTGGACCGCGTGCTTTTGCCCTCTCCCAATCTTCCACATCATCAGTCTTTTTAATTGCAGCTTTTCTTGCCCTGTAAACATTATCTTTGACACGATCTGTTGCTAATTTCAACAGGGCTTGCTGATACATTTCTTTTGTGTGACCCGAGGGTAAAGCAAACAAATTTTACAATTGAAATTTTGATTACTACTAATCAATTTTAAAATTAAAGAATGAAATGTTTTCTTCAAAATAGTTCTTACGTAGACACCATTCAAAATTCTCTCTTGTTCATCGGGAATCATGCAACTCCATCTGTAGTCTGAACAATCTTGCATGGAGCGAAAGGCCTTACTAGGCGCCTGAGCTATTGCATGCTGATGATCAAGAGTATACCTAAATATTCAAAATAATTTTATAAAATTATAGATAAAGCATAACTGTGAATAGGTTCTACCTAAAAATTCAATAAAATAATAAGTATGTATTGGAAATACCCGTCACGTAAAAACTGTAAGACCCTGCGTGGATCCTGAGGTGGAGGAGATGGGGTCGGCTGAGAGGGTAGACACTGTGTAGGGCCCTCAGACTCATGAGGACTATGCTGCTGGCTGGAGGACTGTGGTGTGGGTTGACGAGTACGTATCACACTAGGAGGTGTCCCTATTTGAAGAATATAATGAACATATTGTGGAGGGACTTGTAAACCATTCTCTTGCATGTAAGCGACAAGCTTCGCAACCTCATCATTACGTTCACCTATAGACAAAATTTTATTAATTGAAATAAACATATAACAATGTATAAAGATATGAAATTATATCATTGGGGTCCAGGGTACGACGATCATCCTGGTGTGAACCCCTAGGACCTCGACCACGTGTGATAGTCATTTTCTGTATACATACACAACCTCATTACTCAAATCATTTCAAAATATTAAATTTGTTGAATCACCAAAAGAAGAACATTGATAAAAGCACTACGTTTAAGGAATTATTGCAATATTTAGTGGCGTCTCATACTCTGGAATAAGCAAATTTGTTGATGCACAATCCACAGTTACGTGTTCACTGTCATCGATATAAATGTGTGACATCTTCTTCAATACTGTGAGATGATCATCTCTTTTTCTTTTTTTCCCAACATTAGGTACATAACATATCTGCTCAGCTTGTGTGCTAAGGATAAAAGGTTCAAATCTTCGTATATACTTTCGAGGGATGACATCTACAATATTGTGTACTTGATCAACAACCACGTCATGTTGTGGATCATACCAGTTACATGAAAATAAAAAGAGATTATTAGGGGATGGCATATTATATTCAAGTTCAAGCACCTCATTGAGAACCACATAGTAATTCATGTTGTTCTCGTCGTAACAAGATCCTTAACCATCACGCCAGAGTTGTACGTAGTTAAGCTATTTGTCGTGTCAAGACAATGAAATCTGGACCCATTACCTAAAAAACCCTCGTATGACATGACCATATAATTTGGACCGAGTGCAAAATTATTTAAAATCTTATATCTGTGATCTGTTGGATCAATAAGCTTTACTCTTTCCTTAAACCATGCAGGGAATGTCCTCCTACATTCTTCAACCACGTCATCATCAGTAAAAAGAGGATTTTCCATCATTAGTTTATCCCTATACTTCCTGCAAAAATAAATTAATGATTAAGCATTTAACTACTTGTATTGTGATTTAAAGACAATGTGATGGTTACATACTCTGCAAAAAGTGTCACTTCATCTGTATTATCTAGAACGTAAAGCTCAGCAGCTTCCTTCTCCTGATAACTCATCATGCGTGGATTCCCTTTTTTCAAAGGTCGACCACAAGTACGGAAGCAAGAGAGACTAACTAAAAAATCATCGTTGCCATTGTACTCATTTCGCATTGGACGAGTGTGCACAGTTTCCAAATCGTCTGACAAATATCTTGAACAAAAGTTTGCAACCTCTTCTGAAATGTATTATGCGCTTATTGATCCTTCAACCTTATTTTTATTTCGAACCTTTCTCTTTAAGAAAAACATATACCTATATGTAGGTTAACATACATTATGAGATTGCATAAAATTAATATTTTAACTTGATAATTTCGGGATAAAATTTACCTCTCAAATAGATACATCCAGCAGTATTTAACAGGTCCACCAACTTTACCTTTATAGGGAAGGTGTGTCATTAAGTGTTCCATTGAGTCAAAAAAAGATGGAGGAAATATCTTCTCAAGGTTACACAACATAATAACTACACTCCCCTCAAGGCTTTCCATATCTTTGACTAACAACTTGGTCGAGCATACACATTTGAAAAAGTAACTCAAATCACTTAGAACATCATGAACTCCCTTCGGTAATAATCCTCTAAAAACATGAGGTAATAACTGCACCATAAATACGTGACAATCATGACTTTTCATTCCCTTAAAAATATTTTTCTTCGGATCAATAAGTTTGGATATATTTGACGAAAATCCATCTGACATTTTTAATTTACTAGTCCATTGACAGACATCTTTCACTTGATCTCTACTTAAGCAGTATTTTGCCTTAGACATATAAATATGCCCATCTTCTGATTCTATTAGGCCTAACTTAGGACGAGCGCAAAGTTTCACAAGATCTCTGCGAGCGTTCTCTGTATCTTTTGTCTTACCAGTGACATTCATTACCATGTAGAATACATTGTCAAATACATTCTTTTCTATGTGCATAACATCTAAATTGTGTCGGATAAGTAAATTTAACCAGTATGGTAGTTCCCAAAAGATACTAACTTTCGTCCAATTATGGTTATCCCCAAATCCTGGAAGAGGTAGAACACAATCATCTGAACCCTTTAACTCCATTAGCCTTCTAAATATCCCATGTCCGGGTAGCCTGACAGGTGGATCTGAATCTTCAATTGTATTTCTTCTTAATGTCATCTTTTGTTTCCTATATAGATGATCCTTCGGTAAGAATTGTCGATGGCAGTCAAAGAAGCATGGTTTTCGACCATGCTCAAGTTGAAATGCTTTCTTATTTTCCATGCAATATGACAGCTTCTTTTCCCATGTGTACTCCATCCCGATAGTATTCTATATGCTGTAAAGTCACTAATTGTCCACAGTAAACCTACTCTCATCTGAAATTTACTGCGAGTAATAGCGTCATATGTCTCCTGTCCTTTCTCCCATAGTTCCTTGAGTTTGCCAACTAATGGTCTGAGATAAACATCCAAATATTTTCCAGGATGGCTTGGACCAGGCACAAGTAAAGATAGAAACATATATCGCTTCTTGTTGCACAACCATGGTGGCAAGTTGTACGGAGTGATGATAACTGGCCAACACGAGTAATCTTTCCCTCGACCATGTGGATTAAATCCATCAGTGGACAAACCAATCACCACATTCCTCTTATCCATAGCAAAAGTGGAAGATGACTCCATTAAAGCCTCCAACAAGCTGAGTCAGAAGGATGTTCCATAAAGTCACCATGGATATGATCTGCATGCCAAGTCATGTCTTTAGCAGTTTCTTTGCAATAATAGAGTCGTCGTAAACATGGTGCTATAGGAAAGTAACGGAGCACCTTTTGTGGAACATTTGTCTTCATATTTGGTTTATATCTAGGTTCACCACATTCTGGACATTTAGTCTCATTTGATAATTTTCTCCATAATAGATGATATGATGGTTGGGCATGTATCAATTAACTTTTCTGATAAGCCAAGTGTACTCATCATGGTTTTAATTTTATAATAGGTACTAGGTAGAACATTATCTTCCGGAAGCATTCTCTTTATAATCTTAACCATGGCATTGAAACTAGCATCAGTCATATTATACTCAGCTTTAACTGTCAGCAACTCGGTAATGACAGAAAGGAGAGAAAATGATTTACAACCAGGCCATAATCCCTCCTCAGCCTTTTGTAACAATTTAATAAAATCTTTGGATTCTCCATTGAATTCATCATCACAACCTTCTGAAGAAGGGTTAAAGTCTGGACCTGCTGCGTCCATAACCATCTCAATAAAAGGATTGTCCGACATCTGAGTCCTCTCGCGGTAAGTTGCTCAGACCTCTCCATGAGCATACCAACTGTTGTAATCATTGACAAAACCATTCTTGCACAAGTGTTCTGCCACAACGTCTCTAAATTATTTCTTCGTCAATCCACATTTCATACACGGACATATAATCTTTCCATCTATGTCAACTATTCTGTCTCCTTGGGCATAAGCGGAATTGAGAAAGCCTTCTTTAAACCAATTAAAAATGGCATGCGAATGGAGCCATTCACTACGTGGTTATACATCCAATCCCTTGTTGAACTCATTGCTCTACCTACAACGAGATCATAATATTTATTTAGACACATAGTTTGATATGATGAAAACTTATCCTCTAATGAAAAAAAATGCAACACTAACATACATATCTCCACTCGCCATTACATTATCCTCTAATGGTCATAACCTCATTACTGTAGATAAAATAGTTAACTTGGAAATGTAGCACACACACAAGAGAATGTGATTCGAGTGATTTCTTAATTGCAAGTGATGGGACTATCTATACAATAGGAAACCCCCAATGGCAACCCAATAAGCAATACTTCCCACCCCACAATTCTATTCCCATGTTAAGGACCCATGTAAAAGACCACTCAACTTTCCCAATTGTTGGGTTCTACCACCAGATTCAGACCCTCTCCATTTGAGATCTAGATCCATACATTTCCCGACAAAACATTAACTTTTGGTATTTTAAGAAATGGTGTTACAAACGTCCATGCTATTCATTCTCCGAGGATTGTGAGGATGCAAGAATTATCAAGTTTCTGGTGGGCCTTACAAACGTCCATACTATTCTAGAAGGCATAAAGCTGGTCACTAAGGGTGGAGTCTTTAAGGCCACCTTCCACCTTCTTCACTGAAACAACGATATTGACTTCACATGTTATGATCCCACCATCGGCAGGAAAACACAAAAGACAGTCTCCTTGTCATTACAAAGTATAAGTTTGTAGACCCTCCTCTTGGAGTCGAGACCAGGGTCCCTCCCTACCCATCATTGAGTTAACCTCGAGTATATTTAATTCATGCCTCGATTTATTTGGGAGCGGAGCGGGTGAATGTGGACCATGCTCCTCTTATCTTTTTAGGGTAGAATCCAGAAAACCAGAAAGATACTCATCTGCTGCACCGTTGTCACGTAAGTCAAACGTTTTAAAAGCTATATCAATGTAGATTTTCTTGCACCGTTTTCAATCTTGCAATAAAGGTTGTATCTTACCTAACATCTATGTTGTATGCCTTAATAGTTCAACAATATATGGTAGTTAATCAATAGTGTGCATGGGTAATCCCAATACTCAATCTAAGGCAAGAATTTGCATAGGTGCTCTCACATATATTTATTTATTTATTTGCTGCACTAGATACGCCTTGTTGTACATCACTTGATTGCTGATCAATTTATATCATGCAGCTGATGCACGGATACGTATCGTCTCTGAGAGGGTGGACATGATCCATAATGTTATTATCTCTGTTTCGGTAACTACTAATAATTTACCAATATGCCCCAAATTTGATCTCCATCTTTTTGATACCTTTAAGTAAGTAAATATCACCATTCAGAAATGAAGTTGCTACAATTTCTTTCTATCCATTTTTTCACCTATGTAATTAATCTGTCGATCTGATGACACTTGTATTTATAGAATTTTCTCACTAATGCAGATATGACCTCCGAATCCCAGTTACTTAACTTCAAATTTCAGGGAGATGTGGAGTGCAAAAGATGTGGCTGATTCAGTTCTGTCTGACAAGTCATCCCTGATATCCACTTATTTTAGATATCCAATAAGTATAATCAAACTTTTACGGTACTCTTCTTCTAACTTTTCACCCCTCGAATTGGAGCATTAGAAGACTTCTATACATGTCCAAGCCATCTTAGGCGAGCTTCTCTTATTTCTTCTATATACATCATCCCGACTTTTTTTAGAGTACTCTATCTACAAATCTGATCATTTTTAGTGCTATTACACATCCACCATAACATCTTTATCTTTAACTATAGACATTCTCTAACCACCAGCTATTAGTAATCTATCAAGCAAACATTAAAAATAACAAGTCATCTTTCATGATGTAAACCTTCTGGTTTAACAACTTCTCTTTCAAAGACTTGGTTTCTACATCCTATCCATGCCCACAATCCTTTTCAAACTTGGTATTGCAATATGGGAAAATTTAAACAAGCCACTATCACTTGAAAAAACAAAACATTCCTCACTCTATGACGGAAATGGATTCCATAAAAAGAAGATCCTTAACTTGGAGGTTCAAATGCTTGATGGCCCAAAGTTGAGTTAGCTATTAGACCCCCATAAAACATTGGATACTCTAATGGGGGATGAATTTGAACGATTAAACCAACGAGACAAGATTAGATGGATCAAAGAAGGGGATAGAAACACTCCATTTCCTTCAGTATACTAGCGATGAATCATGTCTCAACAGTAAGCAAGAAAAAATTCAGTCTCACATCTTCTAAACATAACAATACAGAATATAAATTAAAAAATACGTTCACCTCCACGGTGAAGCACGGTGAAGGCTCGCTGACGGCAACCAGCTGGAGTGCATGTGGCGGAGGACGTTGGTGGCTTTGAGGACCTGATGGTGGAGAGGGGGCGGTGGTTGATGGTGGGACGAAGAGGAGGTGGTGGAGATGGGGAGGAGGCGACAATGAAGAGGTAGTGGAGACGGGGAGGAAGCGACAGTGAGGAGGTAGTGGAGACGGGGAGGAGGCGGCGGTGGTTGTGTGGTGGAGATGGCGGAGGCGAGGCGGCTATGGAGATGGGGAGGAGCCGGCGGTGGCTAGAAGGGAGGAGGTGGTGAAGACGGGGCGGCAACGAGGAGGTGATGAAGATGGGGAGGCCGACGGTGGCTGGGAGGAGGCGATGGTGGAGAGGGAGCGACGGCGACGAGGTGATGGAGATGGGAGGAGGCCGCGATGGATTGAGTGCGGGAGGTGAGAGGGGTTTGGGAGGGATTGAACAAATTTTAGGGTTTAGAATGGCGGGGCCCCACCTAAAATTTCCCAAAATTTTCCCACCACATTGCAACTACAATGTGATCGCAAATTCGTCGTAAAAATTAGGGACTACGATGTGGCAGCTGAATAGTCGCAAAATAATCGCATTAGCCCGCGCGACTACATACCCACTGAGTGTGGTCGCACGCCCTTAGTCGCAAAAACTGCATTTTCTTGTAGTGTTTGGAGTCAGAGCCTACTTCCAAGACTGGAAAACACGCAACACGGGCAAAAGAGAGTTCTTTTAGTTATAGTCTAACCGGGCAAGCGGCTCACATGACACACTACATGTACCATAACTATTTGGATTGTTAGTTTGTGGATTATTGCTTCATGATTTTCAAAGGTAATGGAGGTGCTAGGTGATGCATTATGTATTCTTCTACCCAAGAACCTTTTATGAGCTCATTTCCTCAAGCAAAAACCATGAAATCCCATGAATACCATGTTTTTAATAATATTTTAATGCATGAATAACCATGTTTAATTAACACAAAAATTACATAAAAATGTCAAAAATAAGACATACAAATAAAAAGAAGGATGTAACTGTACGAGTTGACCAAATAAATAATGAACAAATATGACATATATCATATACATTTCAACTAACAATAGAGACATAGGCAGATTAATCGATATACATGATTAAAGAAGAAAGTTATAAGAAAAGACCTCCATTTTTGGGTTATTGAGCTATTATGCATATAATATAACTTTATGTTCGAGATGTTATTATTCCATGTATACATTTAACTCAAATCTTTCAAACATTTTTTGCTTTTACATCTATTTTATGTGATCGAACTAACTACTAAAAATTCAAAACCCCAAAAGGTAAAAAAATAGAGAAAATACAAAGAAGGAAGCACGTTTTCTTTGGCATTTTATATTAGTACAAATTCTCTATCTTTATTTTCTATAGAGATTTCCTTAAATTCTAAAAATCGAAAAGTAAGATGTTATATATAATATATAATAATATTATATTCACTATGTATTTAAACCTATTGAATACCTATAAAAATACCTAATCTATATGTAAATTATCTCTTTCATTTTGGAGCCTTGAAAAGCGAGATCTCATTGAGATCTACGAGTTTTATGTCCAACACTTTTTTAACTTTGCTTAGTATTATAATTTTATCTTTCATTGCATATTTGATTTCTGGTTTATTCTAGGCTAACACTTATCATGTCAACCTTTGGTCCTCACGCACCACCATGTGTCTCCCTACTCGTCCATGTCACTCCATCTTTTCCACCCCATTGTCCCCCTTTACATGGGTCAAATGATCTTTTAGTTGATCCAACTGTCGATATGAATGCCCATGATTATATCTCCATCTCTTGGTCACCCCTCCTTCCTCACGCCCTACCTTCCTCCTTCACTCGTGTGAGCGGTCTGTTTTTCCAAGTCATCCGACCAGCCATCTACGTGAGTCCACCATGTGCTCCACATCTCCCTCTCGCACGTGAGCATATGAGCTCCATCAGAAGATTCCCCCCCTGATTGTTAGGGATCAATGCGAAACCCTATATCACCCCACATTTAAACTTCGATTCCAACCTCTTCCAATCCCATCTACCATTGAGAGACCTTTTCCTCCAACCCCAAATTACACATGAGGTTAACATTCTCGAGCTTTTCCATCGATTAAGGTCTAGGGCAAGACTCACGTTGGACATGATCCATGGATCCCAAACCACATCTTGAATCTTACATGAGCTCCATAAAACTTCTTAGCCTTATCGCTAGCCATTAGAGGTGATCGATGGAGCATTCGGGCTCCAAACCATTAGGTTATGGTTGTTGAATTCACTCCCATATACTACCTTGTACTAATCTTTTTCTTTTTCATCCTGGTCAATTTCATCATCATCTTCATTCTTCTCTTCCTCCTTAATTCCTTTGATTCTCCCCCCCTTTACCTCTAATCAATCTATCATCCTTCTTTTTTGATTCATTTTCGACCCATTTCACATCCATCGAATCTTTCACTTATCTATCTCTCATTCTGCAACCTCCTCGTCCCTTAATCAACTCTTGATCGGAGGCTTGGCCCTCTAATCCTTCACTATTAAAGAGGGACATATTCCTTCATTACGCTTGATGCCAATCTCCTATTCTTGAGTAATAGTCATAATTGAAGGTCAAAAGCTTCACGTTGAGCGTACATATACTTCCACTCATGAAAAGAGAAGATGCCATCCATGGATAATTGTGGCTTAAACATTGGAATTCCATCACCCTGACTGATTCATTCAGAATTAAGCCTCATTTTTACTTGTAGGTGCTCGATTAGGGTGTAGAGAGTAAACTCAATCTAGTCAATGAGTCGAGAAAACCATTCTACTACCTTGACCTACATCAGTCAGAGTTCAAACATTGGGTTCCTCTACTGTGAAGCCTCATCGGGAGACTGAGATCCAAACTAAGAAGAAGACCAATGGAGAAAAGCAACAACCATTTGGTTACACCTAACTTCCATCTTGATTGTAGAAAGGAAGGCACTTCAGATCCGTTGATCAACCCACTTCGACTCCCTTGTAGCCATCCAAGCATGATAGAGTTTCAACAATCATGTTTGATTGGATTGTCGTTACCATTGATGAATTCAAAGCAAACATCACGTGTGGTGAGCATGCAAGCTGGAGAAACTTGCAATAATTCAGCTCGCATTTCACCTATTTAAGCATTAATCCCCACCGTCTGGAGCTACCACATGACTTGCATGTGCTTTGGGAATTTTTCATATCGCTCCTGAATTTGGCGCAACTTGTTGATTAGTCACTCTGAGCACTTATATGTATTATTATTTTGGAGAAATTGCATTTACGAACCACTCTTTTAACATTGATATCTATCAACACCTTTCGTTTTTTGAAATGCATTTTTTTGTTGGATTGAGGAAATTGAGCTATACATGCAAAATGTTTTTCAAGAACTTTGTGCAAATTTTGAATTTAATAAGGATTTTGAATGAACTTCTATTTCAGACTATTTAATATTAATAAAATCATGGTGATTTTTATCTTGAGCTTATTTTTTAATATAATGTTGCTCTAATGTGATCCTAGATGCATGCCAAATACTTTTGGACAATATTAACATTTAGGGCATGTGGAATCAATTCTTTATCTTGCTTGTTTGAATTGAGTACATAGTGTAACATATTTGAAAAAGACACTCGCTTTTATCCCTTGATTAATACATCACTTGAGAATTTATGGCAATTTTTATCTTCTTGTTTCATATTTTCTAAAAATCAAAATCAATTTCTATGTCTTTTTCTTGTTTATTTTCTAGTCAATTCACACTATTACCAAAATTTATAAAATAAATTAGGGTAGTTGTCTTTCCTCCTATAATATAGCATATATTAACATCGCAAAAAAATACACTTACGACCTAAATCACAAATAACAAAAAAATCCTTCTCCCACATTAAGTAGGGTTGGAGACATGGAATACTTGCCTCCATTCAGATCTACTATAAGTCATTCTCGAACTTAGATCCAACTAATTAAGATTAGTTTGGATAGTCTCATTCCAACAATTATTGGGCTTTTCTCACTGTCTCTTAGCCACTCAACATCCCAAATCTCGCATCTTCTAACTAATACATCACTAAAACTCATTTGAAAATGGCCAAACCACCTTAAGCGGCTCTCTCTCATCTTGTCATCAATTAGGGCTATATTGAATTCCCTTTTGGTCCCATTAATCTGAATCTAATATTTTTATGCATGATAATACATCCATTGCATTCTCATTTCTACTACTATCATTCTCTGCACATGTCTATGGTTCACATGACAACATTCATATCTATAGAGCATAGTAGGTATCATAACTGCTTTGCAATACTTTCATTAAATTTTCGCATAAAAAAGTAGATGGCCCTCTCCACTTTAGCCGACTAGTATTTGTTCTATGAGTAGTGTCCTCATATGTTTCTCCTTCATGTTGCAAATTCAAGTATCTAAAAGAATCTTTCTTCTGAATGTTATCTTCTCCAATCTTCACCTCGATTACTTCATCACTACTTCTATCAAATGTGTACTCCATATATTCAGTGTTATCCCTACTAATATGAAATTCTTTAGTCTCTAAGGTATGTGTCCAAACCTTAAGCTTCTTATTTACTTCATTTTAGTCTCATCAACCAACATAATATCGCCGGCAGACAACATACACCAATGTATCTCATCCCAAATTTGAGTAACCAAGTAATCCATAATCAAAGTAAAAAGGAAAGGACTCAAAGTGGAACCTTTCCACAAACATATGCTGATGTCAAAAATAGTAGGTCTTCCCATATTTGATCCTTACATAGGATGAAGCCTCAAAACATATCATTTATGAGGTTAATGTACATGACATGCATTCGCCTCTTCTTCAAAACTCTCCACAAAGATTTCCTATGGAACAAAATCATAAGCCTTCTCCAAATCAATAAAAATCACATGGAGATTTCTCCTTTTAGCTCTATAAATCTCCTTTGTTCTCCTTAACTGGTGGATAGCTTCAATAGTTGAGCAACCTAAATTTATAATATGTTATGTTGGAAACTTGTCTCAACCTTCTTTTGACCACACATTCCCAAAGTTTCATAGTATAACTCATCAGTTTGATACATTTTATAATTCAAACAACTTTAAATGTCTCTTTTTATTCTTATTAAGAGGCACCACAATGTTTTTTCCCCATTCTTCAAGCATTGTCTTGCTTCTCCATATAAACTTTGAATAAAGTTGTGAGCCAAGTCAAGCCACATTCATCTAGAATTCTCCATACTTCTATAAAAATGTCATCATGCCCTACACATTCTAAGGTTTCATAACTTTCAAAGCCTCCTCTATTTATTTTCTTTATAGTCATAGTTAATTCACATTATTATAAAAAATCTAAAAAAATAGTGTTTTATAATCCTAGTATAGTGTACATTTCAAGAAAAAGATCATGTATTTTTAGCTCCCATATTTGTACATCGCATCTTTTTTCAGAGCATCCCTTATTTCCCTTATAAAAATATTTTCAAAAATCCTTTTTGTTTTTTCCCCTCTATTTTTATTCTTAAAATACCTAAAATACTTGCAAATTATAAAATGTAAAAAATTCTACTTTTATTTTTATCTTATTTTATCATATTTTCTATATGTTAAAACCAGGTTATTTTCTTTTCCTGTATATGTAGATTATAAATCATTTTTCTTATTACTAATATATATTTAAAAATTAATTAGGATTTTATAAAATTAAAAGGAAATTAAAAATGGAAAATCAATTTAAAATTAAAAATACTAACATATATACTACCTTATATAGGTATGTTAAAGCCCAAAATAATTCAAAATACCTAAAATACCTAAAAATAAAAAATACATTAAAATACAAAACAAACAATCAATCAAGTGGAATTAAAATTAAATGTGTGAGTCTGACTTGAGCACAGTGCCTCCGAGTATTTGATACATTTGCATGTAAATAATTAAGTATTTTAAATTAAATATCCAGTGAACTTGCCTTGAGACCATATCATCACGAAATAGTCTCTAGGTCTTGTTATCTTATGGTGTCGTTATCGGATAGGCATGGCTAACATAAAACCTATACCGCATTTATATTCTTCTAATTTGGACTTATGTAGTAGTCACACATGCTATTCTTGGATACTTTGGGTATTGTAGAGACTGGACAGACATTAGGGGCATGTTTCTACCCATATAGGTGGAAAAGGACTCACCTTGTGTTTTGAATGATTTTTGCAATATTATGATTTTATTTTTTTCCATGGTTTTTATTTTCCCATGAGTTTTGCTCTTGAAGTTACATAGGATTTGTTTCTACATCGTAGTGCATTTAGTTCGAACTTGTGCATTAATAATAACTTGTAAAATATGACTAGGAGCTTCATTAGTCAAATAAATACATTTCTTACCGATTAATAAATGCTTGTGCCTTGTGACGATTTCTTCATGTAGTGTAACTTTTTAAATTATGTATTGCATCAATATGAAGAGAGATGAAAAGCATTGTAAGTATTTGTAAACCCAACATACATCATTTGATTTTTCGATGCATCACATTTTGCCTCCTCCCACAAAATTTATTGGACATATTTAGGAAGGGGAATCCGAAAAGTGTTAGACAACTATTTGAAAAATATTCAAAAAAAAAATTACCAAAAAAATAAAAATTTAGGACTGCTAATTATTCTAATCATAAATAAAAACCATAATTAGATTCTGTACTTGAGGTTCATAAAGCCCATATCATTTTCAGGTACTTTCTAGATCGAGTGAAGGTGTGATCCCTGGGATCATATCCCAGATCTCCGCTTTCATGGGCACAGTACTACATCGTAACCACCTTGGATGGTTAAGTACGGCACTTCTACCATACACGGGCAGGTAGCCCTCGTAGTGCTTGCAATCTAAATTGGCCCTTTCAGCATAGGTATCCTTCTCATGAGGGGTCCTATCCCATCATTTCGTGGCCGATTAATTGGAGGAGGTTGCTTTTGACCGAGGTTGGCCAAGTAATAGGATTCACCAACTCGTCCACTTTCCCCCTTCTTTAATGAAGTAATCTCCAAGATACTAGCAAATGTGAGGGTTGTGTATGTGAGAATGACGTGTTACACATGAGATAGAGGTAACCGGTCTGGCAAAGCTTCACCTCAAGAAAAAATGTGGTCTGATCAATGATTCCCTGCTCATATATAAGGATATCTCATACTACCTTAATTTTAAAGATTTCTTGAAAATAATAAAAAAATCCAACACAACAGCTAAAGTCTCACAACCTCACCGGTTATTTTATAAATCCGCATGTATTTTGTTTTTTATTTAGTTATGGATGTTGTGTTTTCCCTCAGACTTCCTTCCCTTTGTCTTATTCATTTCTGTTCATGATGGATGCTCATATATTGGACTTATATCCCGCATATTCTTCATCATCTCCTTTTTCTCCGGCCCTGGATGGATATTTTCTTGAGTTAATCCTACATTTTAGAAGCTCATGCTTGGAGCTCCAGCAAATGTGTCATTTTCCAGTTGTCCTATAAATGTTCCATCTCATTCTTCTTCTTCTTTTCTTGTCCCTCAACTTAAGATGATTCTCTTCCAAAGTCGATTTTGTCATTTCCACTGTTCAAGGTTGGAATCTCGATCGACCATTCATCTCCAATTAGTTTTTCTTTCTTTCTTTTTGTCACAACCCCCTTGTACTCTTCTTCATACCTTGAATCGCTTTAGGACGATCATCTTCCTCAAGATGAGGTATTCATCTTTCCTATTCGAGGTTGGAACCCCAAGTGACCTATTATCACCTTACATCTATTCCCCTCATTCTTCTTCTCTCCCCCATATTCTTTCTCTCCCTTTACACCTTCTCTTATCACAAAGAGAGATGAGATGGTCGCCACCCAGAAGAGTGAAGCAAAATACTTGGAAGAACAAGGGTGCATAAATAATGGCACATGAGATCAGATCATCGTGATGAGGGAACATAGAGGAGAGCAACAATTTTAGATTGCATCCGAGTTAGTTTCTACACCATATTCATTGTGTAATCAAGGGCTGAGATAGAGAGAGATTCATGGATTATTAAGCCCCAAGGTTCTCGGTACATATGAGTTGGAATATGCATTTATTTAGATGTTGCCATGTTTTTGGTTATATTTACACGACTAACCATACTTGGATCTCCATGAGTTCAAGCAATTGTGTGGTATGATAAATCTTAATGGTACTAGATGGGAGGTAGCCCGACTGAAGACCTTTCCTCTCTCTTTGGTTGAGAAAGCTGCTTCAGAACTTCCTCTCTTAAGAAAGTATTTAGCAACTTAGAAGGAGCTCAAACCACTTTTTTCCCCCAATTTTATCTCCGAGTTAGAGTCAATATGGTTAGAGTTGAGATTCAACTTTTACAGGAATCCCCAAGAGTTGGTTTGTGATGCTTGGACTCGATTCTAAGATCTTTTGAGGAAATGCCCAACTTATGGAATTCAGAAGATTGAACTCGTTCAATTCTTCTATAGAGGATTGATTGTAAATGTCTGAACATTTTATTGATGTCTCGTGCTGGGTCACACACTTGTTTTATGATACTGATGAAGTTTGACATATATTCATAGATATGCCCAATTCGTCCTTTATACATTGATCCTGCATTGCTTACAGAAGACAATACCCGAGATGATCAGTTTTCAATCGACTATAGTTGAGAAAATTATAGATATTTGGATGGACTATGACATAATTCAACAAATACCTTCATAACAGTTCCAAAGCTAGAATTGGTATAGATGGAGATTTTATAGTAGGTGGATGCATAGATGCTAGTTTAATTTCTATATCTCATTGATCTCATTGATCTCAACGACTACATTTGTCAAAACCAATTCCCGTGCAACTCATTCACCTCAGGTATCTACCAAGAGTCGAACATACCATGAGACTTGTAGATTTAGGATATGATGTCAGAGTTACCCTATCCTCCTTCGTAGAGTTTTGAGGCTCCAATCAGTTTCAACCAAACTAAGGACGCTTACCCAGCTCAAGATTTCATGGCAACTTCATGGAGAGAAGAATATAGTCCATTCCACCATCTTAGTTGTCTCTTTACACCAGAGCTCGCAATTCATACCTTGGCATGGAGGATCCGCTTTAGGAGACATTGTTCATGTCATCCATAGCCAATCAATGATATACCGATTATAGATGAGTGAACTTCATAATAAGCTTGATTCTTTGTGACAAACATGGAAGACAATAGAAAAAGCAAAAATAAAATAAAGAAATACTTCTAATTTTTAGAGTTAGTTTTTCAACTTCTGTAATTAGTTCTACTTCTATTGGTCTTTACATTTAAAATTTGGAATCATGAAATCAATGTACTCCAATCTCTACTTATATTTGGGTAATGATTAAACTTGTAACAATAAATATGTATTGGGATGTAACTTTCATTTAGTTTCTTATCTTTCTATATTTTGAATATTATTTTGATAAGTGTATATGTCTTTCGATGAGTATTAATCGCACAATAGTTGTTTTGACAGTGTCTCGACGTGGATTACCTAGGGCAGGATATTACACTACAACTATGCCGTCCATTTTTTTCTCTTTCCCTCCCTATGCATTCTCTTTTTTTCATCTTGCCCAACCCTTTCCTCAAGAACATTATGTAACCTACAACATAGTGGAGAGGTTCGAGATACCAAATCTCCAATCAACCGAGGACTAACTGCATTTTGCAGAGAGATCTTGTAAAAAAGACACGTACTCTTTTTTTGCTTGATAATTTTCAATTTTTACAAAAAGAAGCTTCATACGTAGCGATCTATGTATGAAAAGGGATTCACATCCACCAGTCACCAACTTTCATTTTTCTTCTCTTTCGTGTAAACATGAAATAACACACGTGGATCGGCCATCATCTCATTTTTCTTCTCTCTCTTGTAAACATGAAGTATTTAACTCACGTGGATCTACCATCATCTCTCACTCCTCTTGGAATGTGAACATGAGAAAATCTTATTCATGTATTTTGTATGGTTTTTATCATCATTTAATTAACTATCATCAAAGCTAGATAGATATATATTGAAAGTAGATTTTGTCAAACCCACTAAAAATCCTGGTCTGAGGTCCTGGGATCGCCACATCATCATCTCCGCCACGTGTGAAGCAACTTAGGCCCGTCTCTTCTCTTATGGCATGTTTGGTTGCAGGGTTAGGCAGGGTTGGGTTGGGCTGGGTTGGGATGGGTGAATAGTAATCTGTGAGGAGGAAGTACCCTTGTGAATAGTAACCAGGGTTGGGCCAACCCTATCCAACCCTGCAACCAAACAAGCCCTTAGCCTGACGCTGCGAGCACCACGGAAATCCCAACGCCTCGTTATCTCCCCCTCCACCACACACGGCGTACCCCCTTTCTCGTACCCGAAAAGCCCCCCAATAACTCCTGAAAATCACGACTTATAACACAGGCTTCCTCGACCCACAGTGGTCGTCTCGTAAATTAAGCACAATCCCAAGCCCATCTTCCACATGTATTCGGATTTCGTTCATAAGCTCTCTCGCCCACCGCTTCTCGCTGGGGCGACGACGCCAGTGCTCTCGTCTCCGAGGGCCGTCACGAACCCTAACCCTAACCTCCATTACAGGCATTCCAATCCCTCCCCCCTTGCGACTTTGATCGATTAAGATCCCCGAAATGGAAGCTGTAGCGAAGATCCGATGCGTGGACCTCCAATCTGCGTTCCTCCCGAGCTCCGCTCCGTTGGGCGCTCGACAAGCCAGAGAATCTTCCCGCGTCTCCCTGCCAGGACTTAGAACTCGGCGATTCCGAACTTGCATGATGAGGAGCGGAGGTGGAAGTAAAAAAGGCGGTAACTTTGCTCGGTTTCCTGCTGCAGCTGTCGGCACCGCTGTCGCCGAGGCTGAGGAAGCTATAGATATAGAATCTGTTTTCTCCGAGTTGGCCAACGGCGCTACGACGAAGAAACAGCTTAAGAAAAAGCCCAGCGGCGGTGGAGCATCGAGCGTATCGTCCGGAATTCGGTTGGAGAATGTGAGCAAGAGCTATAAAGGTGTTACTGTTCTGAAAGACGTGAGCTGGGAGGTGAAGAAAGGGGAGAAGGCAGGTTTGGTGGGGGTGAATGGCGCAGGGAAGACGACCCAATTGAGGATTATTGCCGGATTGGAGGAGGCCGATTCCGGGAACGTGGTGAAGGCAAAGGATAACATGAAAGTTGCGTTCTTGAGCCAGGAGTTTGAGGTTTGCCAGAGTAGGACGGTAAAGGAGGAGTTTCAGAGTGCATTTAAAGAGGAGATGGAGATCGCTGAGAGGCTGGAAAAAGTGCAGAAGGTGCTAGAGAATTCTGTGGAGGATTTGACTTTAATGGGCAGGTTGCTGGATGAGCTTGATTTGTTGCAGAGAAGGGCGCAGGATGTTGATCTTGATGTGGTGGATGTGAAGATCAACAAGTTGATGCTGGAGCTTGGTTTCTCCACAGATGATTCTGACCGTTTGATAGCATCCTTTAGTGGTGGATGGCAGATGAGGATGTGCCTCGGAAAGATTCTTCTTCAGGTATGATCGGATACCATTCAGGTTACTTCTTTGATCTAGAGTATGCATTATAACTTTATTCTCTAGGAAAGATTTTTTTAGTATTTATTGGTTTTGCCTTACTGGGACGCTCAAAAGATGTGGCAAAGTTATGCTTGTCATGAGCCTTATGTTACTCATTTTATATCGTTCTCTATAGTTCTTCTTATGTAGCATATTTTCTGATTTGTTGTTTCCGCGAGATGCAGGAACCTGATTTGCTTCTTCTTGACGAACCGACAAATCATCTTGACCTGGATACAATTGAGTGGCTTGAGAAATATCTTGGCAGACAAGATGTGCCAATGGTTATTATATCTCATGACAGGGCCTTTCTTGATCAGTTATGCACTAAGATTGTGGAAACTGACATGGGTGTGTCAAGGACTTTTATGGGTAATTATTCTCAATACATTTTATCGAAAGCAACATGGATAGAATCTCAATATGCAGCATGGGAGAAACAACAAAAGGAGATTGAACATACTAAAGACTTAATAAGCAGATTGGGTGCTGGAGCTAACTCTGGTCGTGCATCTACTGAAGAAAAGGTATCCCAATTTCTGTTTGAGTGAAGGGTTCAGCATTATCCCAATAGAGTTTTTTCTTGGTTTTATATTTTTTTTTGAATTCCCATGTATCTTATGCTTCTTTACAATGTATTCTTTCTATGATTCCAATAGAAATTAGAAAAACTTCAAGAGGAGGGCCAGGTAGAGAAGCCTTTTCAACGGAAGCAAATGAAAATAAGATTTCCTGAACGTGGGAGAAGTGGAAGGTCTGTTGCAATGATAAAGAACCTAGAGTTTGGGTATGGTGATCAGGTGAATATTAGCTGCGTATGTTCTCCATTAATTTATGTGCAGTTTTTTGAGCTGTTATTAGTTACATTAATGATCTAATTGGTACTTATAATGTATGTCGTCTGTGATATTGCTAGACATTGTTTAGGAAGGCAAACTTTTTGGTTGAAAGAGGTGAGAAGATTGCCATTATCGGTCCTAACGGGTGTGGAAAGAGCACCTTTCTTAGACTCATCATGGGTTATGAAAAGCCTACTAGTGGTGAAGTGATACTTGGGGAGCACAATGTGCTGCCTAATTACTTTGAGCAGAATCAAGTAATAATTTTTTGTTGATTTTTTTGCTAGCTGTACTCTCTTCTGAATTGGTGGAAGCTCATGTGATCAATTCAAGTTGAATTTTATCACATTTAGGCTGAAGCACTAGACTTGGAAAAAACTAAGGCCTTAAATGTCGGTTTCGGTCACCATTTCGGTGATGACCAAAACAGAATTTCGAAGGAATTTCGGTCAAATTTCGATCAAAATTTCGACCATTTCGGTCATTTTTTGTACTAAGACCCCCATATTTCGGTCATTTCGGTCATTTCGGTCGAATTTCGATTTCGACTGGATATCGATATTCGACAGAAATTCGACCGAATTTCGTTGAAATTTGAGGCCATGGAAAAAACTGTCCTTCAGACAGTGGAAGAAGTTGCAGAGGACTGGAGGATTGATGATATAAAGGGGCTATTGGGACGTTGCAACTTCAAAGCAGATATGCTCGATAGAAAGGTCGCCCTTCTCAGTGGTGGAGAGAAGGTAATTTCCAATATGTACTAACATCACCTCTTGTAAGCTCCAGTAATTAGAATAGGGAAAACTAGGTAGTATGAAGAATAAGAGGCAATCTTGTGAGTTGATTTTGATGGCTTCCCTTGAGAAGGGTGCTTGGTACTGTAATTTGATATTAAGGACCCGCGCATGTTTTTTATGCATGCGTTTGCTTCAAAGTTATGTTTTAAATCATTACTAAATACATTGATCCTAAACATTGTGGAGCAGGCACGACTAGCTTTTTGTAAATTTATGGTGAAACCCTCTACTTTGCTTGTACTGGATGAGCCAACCAACCACTTGGATATACCTTCTAAAGAGATGCTAGAGGTAAGTGCCAATTAGTAGCTAAATAATGCATTTATTGACCAACTTGATTGACTAGTGGTGGTATGGTATTCATTGATTAGAGGGATAAATCTTGACAATTTATTTATGATCAGGAAGCAATTTCTGAATACAAGGGAACCATCATTGCCGTATCTCATGATAGATACTTCATAAGGCAAATAGTGAACAGAGTAGTCGAGGTCAATGATGGATGTCTCCAAGATTATGCTGGAGATTACAATGTAAGTTCACTAACACTAATATTGATGCTACTTTGCCTTATATTTAAGTTTAGTTTAAATACACAATATGTAAAGAGTAATTATTCTAATTGTGAGATTCTCTGATGTACATAATGTTATGTATGAGTTAAAAAGTTACTCGAGTTAGTTTTCTTGACTTCTGTTGATGACACTCAAAACTTATAGCAATATAATGTATCTGTACATAAAAATGGTTTGATATGTTAATAAGGAGACAATACAAAGATGATGACAACACTTTATAACAATGCATACAACTGTGATTGGAATGGGATAAACTGGAATACAATACACAAAGCTCTTCCGAAATGCCGAGGGAACTGCTCATTTGTTAACGCAATGGTAAATGAATCGACAAATATATTTGAATAGCTATGAGAAGGTGGTAGATAAAGCAAGCAAATTATGCATAGCACAGCGTACCAAGCAAAGAGAGAATTCCAAGACTGAGCAAAATCTGGCAAATATCCTGTTAGCATCTCGGGAGATCAGGTATATAGTACTATATTGAGGTAGCGGCGGATACTCGACAAGCCTAGAGAAACTATATAAAAATTGGTGCAGGTTCCTATAGTATTTGTTAGAGTTATTATTTCTATGTTTTATGTTCCCTAATCCTTAGGGGTATTTATGTACTTTCCCTCTTGAGCTCTCTAGGGTTTTCTCTATATATAAGAGACCCTAGACCTATGAAATAAACAAAAACTCATTCTCACTTCTCCACATGGTATCAGAGCAGCAGTCCTAGACTGGTGATCTGACCTAAATTCCACTGCCACCACTAACCACACCCGCGTGGGCCCTTCCTCACGACCTAGGGCTCCACGCCAGGCATCTCCGCATCCAGCCATTCCTTTCTCGGGGCAGCCAGCCCCTCCTCGGGCCTTATCGGCCATCATCGGCTGCCGATAACATCTCCATCAGTGCTACAAGGTTCAACCAACACCGTCAGAGGAGCCGCCAACCCTTCTAGGGCATCCTCGGATGCCAACAACACCTTTAAAGGTGTCACCAGGAGAAGCCAACACCGTCAGAGGTGCCGCCAGCCCTTTCAAGGGCATTATCGGGCACCACCAGCACCTCCAAAGGTGCCACCAGGAGCAGCCAGCACCTCCAGAGGTGCCACCAGCCCTTTCTAGGGCATTATCGGGCACCGGCAGCACCTCAGAAGATGTCGCCAAGTGCAGCCAGCACCTCCAGGAGTGCCGCTAGCCCTTCTAGGGCTTCACCAAGTTCTCCTGGACCTTCTGATATGCTGTACTACTATTTTTCAGATCTCTTGCATGTTCAAAACACGAGTTTTAGGGCATCTTGCAGCCTCTGTATGTGTCCTTAATCAATCATAGGATCTCCCTTCTTTTCTAAGACCACCATGACACCTCCTTCTACCAAGACAAAGCTTTTGGCCACGAATATTATGGTGCAAGGCACTACTATCAAACTTACGGGTACATGAAATTACATTCTCTGGTCTCGATCTTTTTTGGTGTTTATTGGTGGTAAGAGAAAACTCTACATCCTGGCTCAATATCCTTTAAATGGAAGGCCAAAGAGTACGACAACCGAAAAATAAACTACTTTATTATCAACTGAATGACCAACAGTGTTGATGCTCATATTGCCTCAAAATCTTCTTTACAAAAACACAACCAAGGAAATGTGGGAGGATCTCGAGCAGACTTCCTCTCAGAAGAAGACGAAGCCATGCCTTGCGAACATTTACCGGCGAATCTGGTTGGCATCTTAGGGTGATTCCACCCTCATTGAGTACTGCACGCATCTCTCCGGTATGTATGAGGAGCTTGATATATTTCAGCCCTCATGTTGAACCAAACATGTACAAGAGCGTTTTGACTAACACATATATCATTTTCTTAATGACCTGCATTCTAAGTACCAGACAGGGAAGGAACAATTTCTTATATCCAATACATTGCCAACGATGAATGCCATCTTTGGTTGAATTGAGAACCTAGAGACATCTGCTGCCCGACCTCCTGCCTTACTTTAAGTAGAGAACTCTGCAGACATCGCCTCATTTGAGAGAAGAAGCATATACAACTTCCGAGGAGGACACGACCATGATTTATGCCACGACCGTGGACGAGAATCTGGACGAGGATGCGACTTTGGTCGTGGCAGTGGGCTAGACTTTATTGCCTCATGCACTCACTGTGGTTGATGGAACCACCGTCCGAAAGATGCTGGCAGAAGTTTGACGTGCATTTATGATGTGGAAGAGGCGTCGCCTGCAGCAACTTACAGTGGCAAGACTGTTCATCTCAATGACGCATATTACTCCCGTCTGATGCAGATTCTTCAGATTCCATGGTCAACTACCTTCAGTGACAATACTACTGCTGCTTTGGCTACTCCTTCAGGTACAGTAGTCAACTCTGCGACCACTCTTGCTCTGGCTTGTATTATTGATTCTAGTGCCTTTACTCATCTGACTGGAGAAGGTGGTCTGCTAACCTCCTCCATACCATCTACCTCTGTGAAGTCACTTCGAGTCACTAATGGAACTCAATCACTGGTTATTACTGTCGGAACAATGGAGTTTTCCTCCAAGCTCTGACTTTATGGGGTCCACTGTGCTCTCGATTTCCCTCTTAGCTCGCTGTTTGTTCATAAGCTTTGTGTTGAGCTTAATTGCTGTGTGATATTTGATGAGTTTTGTTGTTATTTTCAAGGCATCTGAACGAGGCAGATTCTTGGTGGGGATCATTTTTAACTACTTATATTATCTTGACATACCCTTGGACTCCAAGTTTGTCGGTGCTGCGTCCATCTCCGAAGACCCGCTTTTATGGCATCTGCATCTTGGTCATCCCTTTGTCAAGGCCATCTCTATGATGTTTCCTGAACACTCTACTCTAAAGCTCTTTCAGTGTGAAGCGTGTGAGTTCAGGAAACGTCAACGAGTTTCGTTTCCTGTTCGTATCGAGTCCCGTAGTACTTGTGCTTTTCATCTTGTTCATTGTGATGTTTGGGGACCTTGTCCGGTTCGAACATTAAGTGGTCATCGCTATTTTATAGTTTTGTTGATGATTATAGTAGATCTTCTTGGGTGTATCTAACAAAAGAGCATTCAGAGATCAATAAGATTGTCAGAAATTCTTTCAATATATTAAAATTTTCTTTTTTACCTGTGTTAAGATCATTCTGACTGACAATACTCTTGAGTTAATCCAATAGGACTTGACATCTTTCTTTGCATCTTAGGGGAATGTTCACCAAACCTCCTATCCATATACCTCATAACAGAATGATATATCAGAGAGGAAACTCTGGCACTTGTTAAATATTGCCAGATCTCTCGTTAGTCACACGAGTGTTCTTAAACACCATTGGGGGATGCTATCCTTACTGTGGTCTATTTTATCACCCGTGTTCCTTTATCTGTTCTCGGATGGGAAACTCCATTTTCATTACTATACCTTACTGAATTTCCCTTCCCTATACCTCTGTGAATCTTTGATAGTATTGCCTTTATTCATAGTTTCCATGCAGCTGACGAATTATCACCTCGGGATACCAAATATGTTTTTCTTAGGTACTCTCATTCCCAAAAAGGCTATCATTGTTATTTGTTGATGTCACCTTTTTTGAGCGGACAAGTTATTTTACACAGACTGTGAGTGTCATCCCTCTGGACCTCCCTCAACCAATCGTATATACTCGCCAGCGTACCTCTATACCTTTTAAACCAATGTCTGTACATTTTCCTGTCCCTTTTATGCATGATGATATCACCACTTCGAGTGCTCCCACCGCTACTGTCCAAGATGTGCCCGAGGAGCTTCCTATAGCTCTTCGCAAACAAAAGAGGCAATGTACTTATCGCCCTGTGTCACATTTTACTTCTACTGATGGTCTATCTAACTGTGACAAGAGATTTGCTGATGCTCTGAATGCTATTTCCATCCCCAGAATGGGATCAATACGTACCTCTCTCTGTGTTGCTGCAAACAAGGCCTGATCCATTTACCAACATGATGTGAAGAATACCTTTCTTTATGGTGACCTTGAGAGAAAATGTTTGCATGATGCATCCGCCGGGTTACATAGTCGAGGGGGAGCATGCATGCCGATTATATAAGACCATCTATGTCCTGAAGCAAAGCCCCATGGCATGGTTTGACAGACTCGCTACAGAGATCAGCACACTTGGCTTTCAGAAGGCGACATCTGGCTGCTCTATCTTGTCGGAGAATGGTCTACTGGCACTATCATTCTTGCTGCCTATGTTGGTGATATGGTTGTCACAAGGGACGATGAAGCCGTTATTCTAGAGACCAAGAACTTCCTCCAAAAGTTCATTGTCACGAAAGATCTTCGCCAACTTCGTTATTTTCTTGGCATTGAGGTGATATATACTGTAGAGGGACTTCATCTTTCAAAGAGGAAGCATTGCCTCGATATTCTAACTGAGGCAGGACTACTTGGATGCAAGCCATTTGGCATCCCTGTAGAAGTGAGAAAACATTCCACACCTACTGATCCATCATTTGAGGATGCAACACAATATAGAAGTTTAGTGGAAAATTGCTCTATCTCATTGTTACCAGGCCAAATATATCATATGCTGTGAGCAGAGCCAACCAGAATATGGAGAAGCCTCTCTACAGTCATTGGCAGGATATTCTTCTGATCCTTTGATATTTGAAGGAATCTCCCAGACGTGGCCTCTTTTATGGGGTGATTGGGCATATTAATATCTCCGTTTATACATATTCTGACTATACTAGCTCTCATGAGGATCGTCGATCCACTACAGGCTACGCCATGTTTGTTGGAGACAACATTGTCCCTTGGCAAAGTAAGAACAAACAATGGTCTCCAGATCAAGTGCGGAAGCAGAATATGGGGCTATGGCTCAAGCCACCTGTGAGATCACATGACTTGTTTCTTTCCTCACAGAACTTGCCTTGTCATTTGCTACTCCTGTAGCTTTATACTGTGACAACAAGTCTGCCACATATATCACCACCGATCCAGTTTTTAATGAGCGGACAAAACACATTGAAGCCATGGAAGGCCATATCGATATTGATATCGTTTCGATATCATGTCGATACGATATTTCAACGATATTTCGGCGATATATCGTCGAAATATCACCCTTATCGACACACTTTTTGTGAAGGGAAATGCCTGAAAAGGAGGATATATCGCCATATCGGTACCCATATTGGTCTCATCTTGATATCGATATATCGACAATATATCGCGATATTTCCTTCCATGCCGATTGCTGTTTCATTCGTGATGCAGTACGAGGAAGATGGATCAGCACTCCACACATCTCCACTGAACTTCAACGTGCATACATCTTCACAAAGGCACTTCCAAAGAAGCGCCTCATGTATTTAGTTTTCGGCACTTCCAAAGAAGCGCCTCATGTATTTAGTGTTCAAGTTGGGCATGATCAACACATTATGCTCCAAACTTGAGGGGAGTGTTAGAGTTATTATTTCTATGTTTTATGTTGGTAAAAATAAGAGTTCTTATTTATTCTATCAGCCCTAGGCTCTCTTATATAGGAGAGTAGCCTATGGGTAAATTGCATAAAGAGTCCAACGGAAAAGACAAATAACAAAAGAGATACATAAGTGAATAATATATATCTACACTCCCCCTCAAGATGGAGCATAGATATCAATCATGCTCAGCTTGGATGCGCACTTCTGAAACGGGCCTCGCAGTAATGCCTTGGTAAAACTGTCTGCTGTTTGATTCTCTGAACTAACATGGGATGTAGCAATGAATCCCTTCTGGATCATGTCACGTATAAAGTGACAATCAACTTCAATGTGCTTGGTTCGTTCATGGAATGCTGGATTATTTGCAATGAACAAGGCCGCCTGATTGTCACATTCCAAAGCCATAGGAAGTGGAACTTCTATATGTAAATCTGTAAGCACAGCCTTTACCCACATCATTTCTGTGCTCACCTTGGCCATAGCCCTATATTCAGATTCAACACTAGACCTCGCCACAACAGTTTGTTTCTTGCTCCTCCATGAGACTAGAGAATCTCCAACATATACAGCAAACCCAGAGGTGGACTTCCTGTCCTTGGGACACCCTGCGTAATCTGCATCTGCACAGGCTGAGATAGTAATCTCCTTGCCTTTCTTAAACAGTAAACCCGCACCTGGAGATGATTTGAGGTACCTGAGTATCATATGTATGACATCCATGTGTACCTGACGTGGTTGCTCCATGAACTGGCTTACTCGACTCACAATAAAGGATATATCGGGCCTAGTAATAGTGACATAAAGAAGTTTGCCCACCAGTTCTCTGTATCTTCTCCTATCCACTTCCTCTGTATCATCATCATATAGCCAATGTTCAGAAAGTCGGTATGCGGTATTCGTTCGGTCAGGCGGTCCCGAGCGAGTAAGCGGATATGCAGAAGTATATGCGGAAGTATATGCGGATTATGCGGTTTGTATTATTTAATTAAAAAATATTAAAGATAAACATTTAATTGTGATGTCAGAGACAAAAAAATACATGTTTCCTTTAGATTCCTACAAAAACATACTTTTAAAAATAAAAAAAGCACCATAATAAAAAGCTACATAGTTCATTTAGATATCAAAAAATGTTTTAGAATGCAGAATGTTCAAATATATAAAATTATAAACCGGCTTCTAAATTCTAATCTAAATCATCTTCAAAATTGATTGTTGGAATATCATCATCCCCTTCCGAATCACTCATAAATTCTTCTTCTTCGCCCAAAGTTGACAAAGCTTCCGCATTCCTTTGGCTCCTCCTATTCTCAGCAAATTCTTCTGCCCCACTTGCTTCTGCTACCAAGTTCCACGTGAGCCCCGACCCTTGGAAGATTTCTTCTTCTTCTTCTTCACTGGCACCAATCCAATCCATAACATGTGTTCTATCCTTTGAAACAAATGGATCTCTCCCAGTTAGTGATCGACGCTCCTTCAGCTTTGAATTGAATTTCACAAAAACCAAATCATTCAATCTCTTGGTTCTAGTTTGTTCCTTTTTTTGGTGTGAATCTGCATTAAGAATTTATAAAATTGATCAATTATAAATTATAATGACTCAATTATTCATTGAATACATATAATTGTACATCCAAATAGTGATAGTTATACCGCTGCAAATGAGCTCCAATTCCTCTCACAGACTGAAGAAGAGGATGTCAACTTCAGAATTCTCAAAGCCATTTCTTTCAAATAAGGCGTTTGAGAACCATATAGCATCCACCAATGAGCTACAAGAGATTGCACAATTAATGACTTGTAAAATAATAAATCTAACTTAAGAGCTTTACCGTCGTTAATAAGTTTGAGATATATTACCAGGATTGAAATCATCATCATTGGTGGATCTTTGTCTGACAGCCATTAGCTTTCCAAATGCTCCTTCTCCTCTTCGGTAAATATGAATCTCTTTCTTCGTGATGGCATCCTGAATCTCCAACTCAGGATAAAAAATCTCTACACATTCCATCAAACCATCAACGACGAAGCTATCTTTAGAAATTGCATCGCTATCCCTGTAAAAATAATAGGGATTGAGATAGAAAGCTGCAAGATGGAGGGGGCTATCCAATCTTCCTTTCGTCTTCAAGGTAATGGCATCTACAAATGGCTTGTATGAATGTTCAACATTTTTAAAAATAGCCTTTATTTCATTTTTTGCATCCTCCAATCCTCCATATACAAAGCCCATTGAGGGCTTCCTTTCTCCATCAAACACACGCAAGAGGTAGACTAGTGGAGAGAAGATCTTCAACGTCAAAGACACTTGGCTCCAAAATGATGAACTGAGGACAATGGATGCAGCTACCTCACCTTTTCTGGTCTTTGACCACTTGCACTCTCTCCACTCATCAGAAGAGAACATCAACCGTAATTTTTCCTTCTTGTCCATCACGCTCTGTAGTGTAAGGAAAGTGGTGGCAAATCTTGTTTGCCCTGGCCGAACAATTTCACCCTTCTGGGTGAACTGTCTCATCAAGCTCAAAGTCTTTGCATGACTGTAGATAAAGAGAGTGAGAGTTCTAGCCTTAGTGATGCAATTTTTTATCTTTGATTCCTTTCCAATCTCCTCAAGAACAAGATCAATGCAATGGGCCGCACATGAAGACCAAAATATCCTTGGATATTTAGTCTTAAGAAGTCGTCCGGCTGCCATATTTGCAGAAGCATTGTCTGTAACAACTTGTACAATATTTTCTTCTCCAACATCCTTGATACAATCCTCTACGAGAGAAGAGATATATTCAGCCGTGTGAGAATCTGCAGATGCGTCAACGGACTTCAAGAAAGTTGTGCCCAAGTCACAATTAACACACAAGTTCATAATGCTCCTTCCCCTCATGTCAGTCCATGCATCGGTCATTATTGAACAACCATTGTTTTTCCACGATTCATTATGACTCTTTAAATATTCCTTTGTTTCATCCACTTCCTCCTTCAACAAAGTTTCTGTAATTTCATAGTATGAAGGTGGCTTGTATCCGCTTCCATATTGTCCAATTGCCTCGCACATTCGGATAAAGAAATTTTTAGTGACCACATTGAAGGGAATGTCAGCATCATAAAAGAATTTGGCCACGAATTTGTTGACACGTGCACGCTCCTCTTTGGCTAAAGCATCTTTAATCACTGTCTGCCGCATTGTTGTGCCCAAAGACACATCATCTTCAGATACACAAGGTCTTTTTGTACTAGCACCTCCTTCTGATGGATGGTTAGAAGATCCATCAGATGCCTTGATTGTTACTTCCTGCCGCAGTTCTCTCATGCTAACAACTTTTTCATTCTTCTTCTTCATAATATCCTCCACATAATCTCTGATTTCCTTTTGCACATCTCCATCAGCCATTGGACATGCCCTTGTATTTCCCTTGATGTGTGCGAGATGTTGCTTCATCCTATTGATGCCTCCTTTTATGACCTTGCCGCACAAGAGACACCCAACCGTGTTCGAATCGGTCCTCTCAATGAGGTATGCATATTTCCACCCTGGATCGGTAGAACCGGGTGGAACATCGAATGTGGATTTTGCCGTTGTAGGCGTGGAAGGGGTAGCCATAATGACCGACCTAAACATGGTACAAAAATGATGTGTCATTGAAAATAAGAAGTGCAAATTGCAAATCGGTTATCCAAAAAATGACGTGTCATTGTAACATGATTACATTATACATATATAAAAATTAAAATGAAACTACATAATTTATAAAGAGAGTTGGACCACACATAACTAATAACTTATATAACTTCTTCAAACTATAATAAAATCATATGATGATACAAATATGCGGTATTGATTGGGCTCTGGCGGTAAGATATAAAATAAGCAAAAATGTAGATATTTTACCTTATACATAAAGTATTTTCTTCCATGTGTAGCATTAAATGGTATTCGTATGTACTATATAATATTCACCTCTAATATATATAAGTCATCTACAAAACAATAATAGTTTGATTAATTTTTTATCCAATCCTTTCAAGAAGTTGATGTGGAGTAGTTGATAGCATTCTTTGATTGGAAACTAGAGGTTACGAGTTTAACACCCACCACTGATATAATTATTTAAAAATCACATTTTAATATGATTTAGTGGGTCTCTTTGAACATCCATCAATTGAAGATGGTACTGGAGTTCTTTGGCACAGTAAAATTCAATCCATATTTGCATAGAGAGAGGACAAGATGAAGAAGACGATGTGATCAAACATTGGGCTCCTAATGGCACAATACCTAACCAACAGTACAATTAATCACTTGAGCCGAATATTCCTAGTGCGATAAAATCAAGTGTAATTCGATGCCGTTTATACCACGATCAGTGCAGTCATATGGTAATTCGATGCCGTTTATAAGGTAAAATACTATGATAATGGAACAACCCAAAAAGAAAACAAATCATATGGGGCTACATACGCTGGAGTGGAGCCTGGAGGCGGCGAGGGAAGAGGCGCTGGAGCGTGGAGGGCCGAAGGCGGCGAGGCGGCGAAGGTGGAGGCGCTGGAGCGTGGAGGCGGCGAGGCGTCGAGGGCGGAGGCGCTGGAGCGTGAAGGCGGCGAGGCGTCGAGGGCGAAGGCGCTGGAGCGTGGAGGCGTCGAGGCTTCGAGGACTGAGGCGGCGAGGGTGGAGGCGTTGGAGCGTGGAGGCGCGATGGAGGTTAGGGTGTGGGAGAAAACGATGGAGGGCTGGAACGAGAGAAATGAAAATTATATTGAAGGGTTTTTTTATTTGGATCCTAAATCGGATACCAAAATACACCGCATATCAACCGCATAAGCGGCCGCATATGCGGTTTAGGCGGCCCGCATATGCAGCTGGACCGCATATGACCGCATAATGTAAATGCGCTTCGGATAGGCCACCGCATACGCATATGCGGCCGCATATGCGGCCGCATGAACCGCATTTCTGAACCTTGCATATAGCTTCATACTCGGATCCATAGGTGTGGTAGCAGGTCGGCAACCAAGCATTCCTGTTTCACTCAACAGGTTCGTGACATATTTCCTCTGAGACATTACCAACCCATAAGGATTTCTGGTGAACTCCAGTCCCAGAAAATATCTAAGAACTCCAAGGTCCTTGGTAACAAATTCACGGTCCAACATTTCTTTCGCCTCATTTAGTTCCTGTTCATCATCACCTGTAATCAGAATATCGTCTACATAGACCATGATTGCAATGATGCCTCTGGAAGTCCTTTGTACAAACAAGTAATGATCAGCATTAGAACGTTTGTATCCCTGTTTCTCAAAGAGATCTGAGAACTTCTGGAACCACGCTCTGGGGCTTTGCTTAAGGCCATAGATAGCCTTATGAAGTCTGCACACCTTAGGATACTCCCCCTCAACAGCAAAACCAGGTAGCTGTTGCATGTAGACTTCCTCCTGTAAGTCACCATATAAGAACGCATTCTTCACATCCAACTGGTATAGTGGCCAATCACGAGTGACCACAACAGAAAGCAGGATCCGTAGAGTGGAATGGCGAGCCACCGACGAGAATGTATCAAGATAATCCACCCCATATGTCTGTGTAAAGCCACGAGCAACAAGACGAGCCTTGTATATGTCAATACTGCCATCTGCATTCTGCTTGACTGTAAATACCCACTTGCAGCTCACTGGAGACACATCGGCAGGTGCAGGAACCAGACTCCAAGTTCCTCTAGACTGAAGAGCTGCCATTTCTTCCTCCATGGCTAGACTCCATCTGCTATCCTGCAATACGTCTTGGTAATTTCGTGGAATAACCACTGCTGACAATACGGCGACGAAATCCCTGAAATCTCCAGTTAGGCGATCAAATGACACAGATGCTGCTAAAGGATATGATGCGCAGCTCCGCTTCGACTTTTGTAGAGCTATAGGAACATCTAAATCATCTGTGTTCTCGTCTGGCCTCTGTAACACATCCTGCTCAGAATAATCATCATCAATAGTAATATCTTCAGAACATACCTTAGGCGAGCTAGGTGATGAGCGATGACCATGAGCTGAAGCAGGCGTACAGGTATAATGAAATAGTAATGGTGAAACATGTATAGATGATGGTGGTGGTGTTGATGGTGGTGGCGGCGGTTGTGACATGTAAATGGCATCAGTATTAGCAGGGGGTATCAACTGATCACCTGAGGCTGAGAAATACATAATAGATTCAAAAAATGTAACATCAGCATTGACAAGGTACCGCCTGCGCAATGGATCGTAACACTTGTACCCCTTCTGAGTTCTGGAGTACCTAACGAAGACACACTTGACAGCCCTAGGAGAGAGCTTGTCAGTCCCGGGAGACAACTGGTGGACAAAAGCGACCGAACCGAACACACGAGGAGTAAGTGAGAACAATTGCTTTCCAGGGAAGATAAGAGAGAAAGGAATCTTCTCACCTAGAATAGATGACAACATACGATTGATTAGGTAACATGCTGTAAGTACAACATCACCCCAGAAAGAGTGAGGAGCATGACTCTGTATAAGGAGCGACCTGGTTACATCCAGCAAATGTCGATGTTTCCTTTCAGCAACCCCATTCTGTTGGGAGGTATAGACACAGGATGTCTGGTGGATGATCCCTTGGGATGAGAAGTAACCAGATAGGACATGAGTACACTATTCCAGGGCATTATCACTTCTGACAATTTTAACAGATGCAGAAAAAACATTACGAATCTCATTAAGAAAATTGATGATAATATTCCCTGCTTCAGATTTATTCTTTAACAAAAATACCCATGAAACACGAGAGAAATCATCCACAATCACTATATAAAACCTATGTCCCTGATGATCAGGAACACGACTCGGACCCCAGATATCGACGTGAAACAACTCAAACTTGGAGGTACTACTCCGACACTGACGATCGGGAAAGGTAGACCGATGATGCTTTCCCAACTGACAAGCCTCACATTGAATAGACGTGTGAGGCGATTAGGCGAAACCTGAGGTAACACACGACGCAGTTTCTGAATCTGTAGATCTCCAAAGCACAGGTGCCATAGTAGAGGAGATGGGTCCAACAGGTAGGGATGAGGTTCCAGAAAAAGGAGTCTGACTGAGGCGATAGAGGCCTCCTTGCTCATAGCCACGCCCAATTACGTTGCCCGTAAGGATGTCCTGAAAAACAAGTAAAGATGGATCAAAAATCGCCTGACACTGTAAATCCTTTGTAATTTGACTGATAGACAACAAATTCATTGAAAAATCAGGTGCATGTAACACATTCTTGAGATGCATAGATGACGTCAGTCTAATATCCCCCTCACCAGTAATCGGAGAATGAGTACCATTAGCAATGACCACTGTTCGACCTGGAGAGATCTGTCTGTACCCTGTAAGTAGACTTTGATCACCCCGTAGATGATGTGTGGCGCCGGAGTCCATAATGCATGCTAAAGTATCTGATCCACTACTAGTAAATGTATATGTGTTACCTGATGCACTGGTAGATGCAGAGGCGGATGCGGCAACATCAGAGTGGTTCTCAGTAGTGGGTGCTGGGCCAGACGGAGGAATGATGCCCCTCAGACGGGCGACAAGATCATCAAAGCGCTGATCCAAAGAAGTAGCAGATGGAGGCTCGATCTGCTCAACGACTCGTGCAGATGCAGGAAATCCATGCTTAGAATAGCATGTGTCTTCGGTATGTCTAGTGCGATGGAAAAAGGTACACGTTGGCCGAACACGACCTCCTTTGCCACGAGGGCCACAACCACGAGCCTGATGATGGTGACCTCCACAACCTCGATTGGCTACCATGGCTGAAGCAGTCTGATTCGTAGTCGTAGAAGGGACAGTGATGCGGCTCAATCTGTGAAAGGCTTCCTCCATAGGAGGAATAGTAGAATCCGCCAAGATCTGGGAACGTGCTGCCTCATACTCAGGATCAAGGGCAGCGGGGAAAACTCCTACCATAGTAGCATTCCGGTAGGTCTTCTGTTGCTCTGGTGTGTCTGTCAAGGGCATGAAGCTATAAAGCTTCTCAAACATTCCTCGTAGAGATGTGTACAGTAAGTGTAGAGGACGTCCATTTTGCTTGATAGTAAATATATCATGCTGGAGTTGCAGAATCTTTGTCTCATTCTTCGCTTGAGAATATGTAGCAGCCAGAATATCCCACATTGCTTTGGTTGTGGGCTGATGAAGAATATCATTGACAATCTCGAGTGCCAGAGTTCAGATAGCCATACTTTGGCATATGCATCATCTGCCTCCCATGAGGCATTGACTCCAGTCTTCTCAGTAGGCTCTTCTTCAGTAAAAATGTGTTTCTTACCGGTTGACTTCATCATACTCATGAACTGCATAGCCCACAGTTCATAGTTTGAACCATCCATCTTCACAATCGGCGCTGGACCTCGGAAGGCGCCTATGGATGGAATATCTGCCTTGCTTTCTGACATACTGATAACAGAAGATTGGAGTGGTAGACTGTAGATATGATTGTCTACACGGACATAAACGGGTTTAGTTGCATGTGTAGACTTCAAGCAACCAAACCCATTACTTTGGAGGCGCGCGCGCTTGACTTAGGGTGTGCGAGTCAAGTCTTTCAGACGGTCACATGCGCGAGACACCCACGGAGATCACGCGCGTCAAAACGCTAGGTTGTCGTGCACGGAAGTCACAAAAGATGCACGGTCACTGCTCCTCGCGCTAGGTCTCGCACAGGACCTACTGCGCGAGATCAAGGGCTACTTTGCGAGACAGAGGCGAAGCAAGGAGGCGCACAACAATGCGCAGAGATGCGCGGAGATGCGGGGGCGTATAGGAGCGTGCGGAGGCACGCGGAGATGCAAGGGCGCACAGGAGCGTGCGATGGCACGCAGAGGCGCACAACAATGCGCGCGGAGATGCGCAGGGGTGCGCGGAGGCGCACAATGATGCACGCGGCGATGCGCGCGACGGTGCGCAGGGATGCGCGGGGGCGCGCGGCGAAGCCAAGGGTTGCGCGGAGACGCGTAGGCTTGAGGGTAGGGCTAGGGTTAGGGTTTGGCTCGAGAACTCCGGTCTAGGACCGTCGCTCTGATACCATGTTGGGAAAAATAAGAGTTCTTGTTTATTCCATCAGCCCTAGGCTCTCTTATATATGAGAGTAGCCTATGGGTAAATTACATAAAGAGTCCAACGGGAAAGACAAATAACAAAAGAGATACATAAGTGAATAATATATATCTACATTTTATGTTCTGTAACCCTTAGGGTATTTATGCATTTTTCCTATTGAGCTCTCCAGGGTTTTCTCTATATAAGAGACCTTAAACCTATGAAATAAACAATTCATTCTCTCTCCTCCACATTATTACTAGTTAGCAACTGGAATAAAACACATACTGTCTACGTTTATTTTGTCAAAAACCCAGAATCAGAATGCCCTTCAAGAAAGCGAGGATGTTTTTTATTTTCAACACATCCTTGATAAAGGACAACAGCTAACCTTTTTAAGGATGCTTAGATGAACCCACGCTGGTTTGCTACCAGCCCATCAGGCTTGATTATATGGATTGCATTGCTGACTGGTGGTACCAGCTTTACAAAACCTTTCGGTGTTCCGGCAAAAGCTTAATGGGGCTAGAAGCCATGCTCCGCAAAGCTGGCCCCTGACTGGCAACTCAATCTTGATGGAGTCCACTGCTCTCTTATTATCTATCTGAATCTAGTTGTCTCAATCTTGACTTTGGCTCAGGAACTGAGCCAAAACATTTTTGAGGAGGTACAAACTAAAAAATATGTTATTAATTTTGATATAATCATAATAAGTATATAATAATAGAACATAACTGAGGAGGCACAAACTAAAAAGTGTGTGATTAATTTTGATATAATCATAATAAGTATATAATAATAGAACATTTTTTAGGAGGCACAAACTAAAAAACGTGTGATTAATTTCGATACAATCATAATAAGTATATAATAATAGTTCCTGCCAGAACATTTTTCAGGAGGCACAAACTAGAAAACGTGTTTATTAATTTTGATACAATCATAATAAGTATATAATAATACGGGGTTTTATCACTTGTGCCCTTGTGAGATATTGCAATATCATTTATGCTCGTCCATTTTTTGGAATATCACTTGTGTCCCCGACTTCTTTCACATTTATCACTTGTGCCCTTTCGTTAGTTTGGCTGTGAATGAGTTCAACTTAACCATATTTCACCTGAACCAATGTGTGGTTAAGAGAGGCAAAATTAACTAAACACACCTTCCCCCTCCCCCCTACCTCCACTCCGCGACCCTCCACCTCCTCCGGACCTCCACTTCAGTGAACATCCCACATGTAGCAGTTCTTCAGCAATTGTGTTGGCCTTTAAGAATAACCCAAGTGTAGAACCACCACGAATAGCCCTATCTCTTCCATCTGTAGAAGACATCTGGAGCGTCCCATATCTCAAGAACATGAGAATGAATAACCTGCTCCTTCTTTCTTTCTGTGTTAAATTTTGTTTTAGTTATGGAGCAGAGTTGAGCAAATCCTCCATGGTCGATGGTCTTGAACACTTTTCGCTGCCCCTGTCCTTCTTTCTTTATATGTTAATTTTTCTTTTAGTTCTGTTTATTTGGATTGATTGTTGGGCCCTATTCTCCGCCTTCAGCACATCCCCGATCTAAAGCACAATCGATGAATCCCTTCATCGGGCGAGCCGAGGACGGAGGAGCCCTATTCTGCCCTGATCAGCCTCCACAACCGCAAGGGCCACAACTTGAAACCATCTGCAACAACGGGGAGCACCACAAGAGGTCAAGGGAGAGGCCAGAGGAGGTGGGGGCCGGTGTTGGAGGTCAGGGGTGGGCGTAGAGGAGGTGGGGGTGGCGTTGGAGATTGGGGGA
Source organism: Ottelia alismoides (assembly GCA_037367405.1). NCBI lineage: Eukaryota > Viridiplantae > Streptophyta > Magnoliopsida > Alismatales > Hydrocharitaceae > Ottelia > Ottelia alismoides. The sequence goes on along the minus strand of JAZKJV010000200.1, from coordinate 285,702 downwards.
GGGGGAATCGAAGGTGTGGGGCGACGCTAAAAGTTGAGCGAGGGCAAATGAGGTGAGGGGAGGGAGTGGAGGATGTATGAACAATGCTGATGGTGGGGGGAGGGGGTGACAGAGGTGTGGGGAGGTGCTGGATGTCGGGGGAGGGTGAAGGATATGGTTTGATCCTCAAGCGCATCACGGAAGCGTGTGCGTCGTATCGAATACGACGAGGAGCGACTAGTCGCACTAGTTGCTCGATGCAGCGGAATTTAACAAATTTTCTTACGACGAAACCACATGATCCAAGAACACTTCTCGGATCGTTTCGTCTAAACCACAAACAAGTAATAGGATTACCTCTTGAAGCGTGGTTGCGATCGAGTCTCTAAACGAAGAGACCTCCTGTCTCAAGTCCGATCCGACGGAGGAGACGCTTGCGAGCGCGGGGATGAACCGCGTGCTTCTCGCAATCTATGTTGATGATCCAAACGACGGATCTCCTGATCTCGACACACGAGATCCGTTGTCTTCTTCACGAGCGAGGCGCACCGAAGGAGACGGAGATCCACGAGCAGACGATCGGGCAGCATAACGACGATGCTGCGGCGATGGACAACCTCTCCATGGTATCCATGGTGGACGACCATGAGAGGGATAGAGAGGGCTGACGTCTAGAGAGAAAGAGAGAGAGAGAGAGATGCTTCTCAAGCATTTTGTGTAAAGAGAGAGCATGGGTATGCCTCTCTATTTATAGGGTTTTGGGATCCATGGATCTCAATCCATGGGCCAACACAAATCCAATGGCTCTCATTGATTGTGTTTCTTTTAATGGCTAAGATTTGTGTTGGTAAAACCAACAACAATTAATTTAATTTAAATTAAATATATGTTGATAAATCAACACAATTTAATCACAAAATTAAATCATCAATACATGGAGATAATGAAAGGAGAGAAAGCCTCCTTCCATGTGGAGAGGGGGGACGGCCTCCCTTTCCTAATGGGAGTGGTGGTCGTCCACCCTCATCCATTAGGAAGGTGGCTATTTCATCTTTTATGCAATCTCCATTATTTGCAACAACATATGTTCCAAATTATTCTACAAAAATAATTCACAATTATTTTGTAGACATTGCAATCTTGCCATTGAAAAATTTGTGAATCATATTCACAACCCAAAACAAAATGTAAATTACATTTTCAATTCAATGTCCAATGTGAATCCAATTCACATTAACATTTAATTAACAAATGTAAATTACAAATAGCTCTCTCTTATATATTATAAATCACATTTATAATATATATGACTAATATGGATATTGCTATCCACATTATTCATATCCATGATAATTAAATCACATTTAATCATCTTGGATCTCTATTCTCTTGTTCTCAAATAACATGAATCATATTCACATTATTTACATCTTTGATAATCAAATCATATTTATATATCTAAGACAACTCTCTTTATAATATGAATCGAATTCATATTAATCATGATAATTAAATCACATTTAATTATCCATTTCCTCAATGCTCGGATACATAAATCAACAATACTGAGAGGAGTCACTAAAATCCAGACCCGTTTCATCACTCCCTAGGAATGGAAGCGTCATGGTTATACAATCGTTTATGATCACATCACCCTCAGGTATTCCTAATACCTGTACATCCTGCATACTGGAAGACTCAGATTAAACCCGGAGTATTGGATCAACTTTATACTGTCTACTTCATGGTTTTATCAGTAAGTTTCTCATTCGATCATTGGGAGTCGGTATTGATCATATACTTTCCAAAAGCATATATCATACCTAGGTCTTGATCATATACTTTCCAAAAGTATATATCAAACCAACAAATTCAGTCAAGCTTCCAAAGCGAGACGACCGTGCGCACGGAATTTGATTCTTCCCAATATCTCATGAGTGAGCTCATGTCTTCCGGTTCAGTAACTGAACCTGTATGATCCCTTTGAGAGATCGTATTACTCATATACCCTTATATGCACACCAGCGCGCCGATGTATAGACCTTGATTAGGTCATCAACCTATTGGTCTGCCAAATGTACATACTCAAACATATAGTAACACATCTGTCTCCGGTCAGAGGATGTGTGCCTGTATTGTGACATCATACGTATAGGACTTTGGTTATCTCGATCTCGTTAAGTCAACTCTTTGACCTAACTAATCTGGCACCTCCGAATCTCTATTCATATGCAGAGGACCTGCATCAAGAGGTCGGTCAGATATCAGCCTAACTGAGATAGGATTGCCATCTCCTCTGGCTGGAGATCTTCTCTTAACAATCATTTGACGGTGCTTGATGAGTCCTCAATCTAACTCATTAGATATTTATCTAAGCACCAGCCTCTATGATTCAATAATTGAATCAACAGCTGTGTGATCATTAAGATGGCCATGGTACATAACCCTAATTGCACTAAGGGACCTATTATGCAAACTATGTACTCTTTATTTCAGATTAAGGAGTGAATTGCAATAACATTTATTGCATAATGGCTCGCCGTGGGCTCGCATGTCCAACAATCTCCCACTAGCCCAAAGAGCCATTAATGGGCTAATCATTTAAACCCACACTCATGTGACAATCATAGGCTATTTAGAAAATAGCTAGGTAAGCTGATCAGTCACTCCGTTCCCAAGAGACTACGCCAAGTCCTTTTACGGCACTTGCATATCTCCTAGTAACAGTGCTTGCATCCAATGCGAATGTTGCATCCTATGCAACCAATACTCAATTTTGTCGGTTATAGTGTCATTGACACTACATCTTATTAATTATCATAACCATTATTCCCATAATCTTTATTAGAATACCTTCATTCCTGGAGATCTCTATCTTCTAAGGTATCTACAGCTAAGACCCTTATAGATCACTATCTACAAGATCTTAAACTTTTGAAGATAAGACTTTGAGATCACTATCTCTAAGTTTTATCATCTTTGAAGATATTATTATTACTGCAATCAAGTGTTTTATCTCCATAGCAGGATTAGTAACAGTTTACTACTCCCACTGCATGGCAGACATCTGGCTCTTGTACACATCTAGCATATACCCAGCTTCTCATAACTGATGCACAAGTGCAAGCAGTTCTAGCATTCACTTCCTCAACTCTTTGAGGTGCTATCCCTTTAGACAGGTCACTACCACATCTTAAGGGAAGGAAGCCTTTCTTGGAATTTTTCCAGAAAATGGAATAAGTCCAAGGTGTACTACTAATGTGACGGTCCCAATATCCTCTTCTCTTTGTTTCTGAACAACTTCAGAACTAAGATCTAAAAGGTATCCTTGAGATCATATCTTTGAGATCATATCTACATTTAGCACGATGAACACAATGGCACTCCCACTAAGCTTTGCATGGTTCATCAAGATTCTATCTGAAATCATAACATTTACAATTTCATCAAATCTTATGTTCCAAATACAAGAAGCTTATTTGAGTCCAAAGATGGAGTTCTTTGGCTTGCACACCTTGCTTCCCTCAACCATGAAGCCCTGGGGCTACTTCATATGAATATCCTCAGAGAGGTATTCATAGAGGAATGCAATCTTGACTCACATCATGAAGATGTCATAGTCAAGTTGTGTAGCTATAGTTAGCAATATTCTGATGAGTTAAAGCAAGGTCACTGGAGAGCAAGTCTCATCGTAAGCGATGTCTTCTCTTCGGTGTGTAGCTCATGGCTACGAACCGTGCTTTGAAGGTCTCTACCTTTTCATCAGGTTCCCTCTTTCTCTTGAAGATCCATTTACATCTTAATGGGTCTGACCCATATAGGTGGATCCTCGAGGGTCCATATACAACACTTGTATATGAATTCTACATTAGACTTTTATTGCTAACATCCATCTTTCCATGTCATGATCCTCAGGAGCTTCATCACATGAAGTTCGATCATTTTCAGATTTAACTGACACATGGAATTCATCCTCAAACTTATTTGAAGAGGTATTAATGTTTCATCTTTAATTATCTATTTTAGTTTCCGATTTCAGGAGCCTCATTATCTTTTCAAGATTAAATGAATTCCTTTACTTCATTTTCATCTTGATTCTCAAGAGAGTCATCCTATAAGAATCATATTCTCAAAGATGTGATCTTTTAAGAATCTCAAGGTCATAAAGTAGGTATCTAATACCATCCTTTATTTTCTTAATGAAGTAGCACTCTCTGGTGCTAGATTCCAGCTTACCAGCTTGGGACCTTATTAAGTGTATAATGTAGTCTCTACCACATATACATATACCTGGAAACTAAGAGATAATTATGCTAAGCTTAATCATTGATCAAATCATGGCGCACATGATCAATTGTATCTCCCTACAACTCTATTGAGTTAAGGTTCATTAGGAGGGGTGAGATAGGAATGATATTCACATCTCTATAAGGTATTCCTTGAATTCATCTAATAGGTACAAGCTACCCTGGTTAGATCAAATTCTTTTCATCTTCCTTCAACCTTTGGTTCTAAACCAAAATTGTGAAATCTTTGAACATTTCAAGGTTTTCTAAGTGAAGAGAAGAAATCTCATATCACAAATAATCATTAATAGATATCATATATCCATAATGTTTATTCTGATATAGATGATTCACATACATCAATATGTATGAGATCTTGAATACCTTGACATTTTCCACCATTCCAAGGAAGGGTGTATTGGACATTTCTACTTTTGAATACAATATTCACAAGTATGTAAGATTTGAACATTTAGACAATCTAAAGGTTCATCTATTATCAGTCTATTGATCATATCAACAGATAAATGTCCAAAACATGATGCCAGATCATTGTCAAATGATCTTTGTCCTCCTATTGATCTTTAAATGTTTAATTTTTAGTATTAGAAATCTTAATGAACCATTCATTAATTTCTAATTTAATGGAGTCCGCTAGATGTTAGATTACTATCTGAAATATATATCCATCATAAGTCTTTATGATAGATAAATTTCAGAATATATGTTTATCTCCAACATTTAGAAATAAACAATAATGTATTCTAATATTTGGATCATAGAGACATTCTCTATGACTAAGGGCTCCCACTGAAATTGAGAAGTCTATCAATCCAATAGAGATTGTTGCAACAATTGTATCAATATCCATGTAGAAGACTATAAACCTTAAGATCAAATTTTCCAGTCTTCTAAAACATATGCAACCCATTACAAGTGTTGTTAGAAGATTGAGATACAATTATAAGACTTTATATTATTCAATAAGCAAGTCAATATCAATGATCTATGTAGATTATATTGATGCTCCATCCGAGTCCTTTTCTGAGGATTCTAGACAGACTTGATAGTCATACTATCAACACATCAACTTATTGCAATATTGGCATGCATCCAACTCTTTGGATGGAAGTCACAGAAGTACAATCAACTCTTTGTCTATACTTCTTACTTGGGTCCAACCCATGCTTCCATTGCGCTCCCTTTATCTCTAAGCAACCATTGCTCAAGACTAAAGGATCTCTCATGTTAAATTCAAAAAGAATCCAAAATAAGAGTATTTCAACACTTATATATGCTTCATTAAATTCATACAATATGAATATTATGAAGCTTCATGAATGACTAGAGTAAAGATAGTAAAATGATGACACTCATCACCTACATCCATCTAAACTCTTAAAACATTGGTTCAGGTAGGTATTCAAATATTTTGAATACATCATCTCTTATGGAGCCACCATTCTGCATGATGCAGAGAACCATGTCATTCATGATTAAATGTTGAGAGCACATATGTATGCCAGAATATCTTTATTGATTTTATAAGGATTAGTTTGACAATTGCGATCATCATCAACATGTCACTTCCAAAGCACATTTGATGATATCAAGACTATAGAAACATACAAACCCTAGGTTTGAAGTCCTACTATCTATTTAATTGTCATTCCTCATTATTATGAGGAAACTTGCATACTGCAACCACATAATTATGTGTCCAAATGCAAGTACAATATCTGGATCATGAGTCCAATCCATGATATTTTACTGGTTATTATTGAGTATAGAATTGAGTGGGTTTAATAAAGGATTATCTGAAATAAGAAATTTGCATGAGTGTATATATATACATACATATTATACTTTGATTTAGGAGTTTTTATATCAAAGTTGTCTTGCCTTGTCAACAATGAAAGTTCATTCCCTTAATCACTTTCAATGTAAGAGATATACTTACCATTATATCTCAGCAAGATCTGGGATCTCCTCTTTATCTTTGTTACATCCCAATAATATGAGAAACTGCAACTCCAATAAAGAGAAGCGGGAACACATTCCGCCTTGCAAGTCCAACTTGCATTTCCCAATTCGGTCTTTAACACCCGGGCCCACCACCCCTAAGGTGATGTTGACCCGTCGTTAATTGAACCAACCGTCAACAGGAATAGAACTCGCTATGCGCAATCCAATATCGCCCCAATAATATGAGGATCCGATATTGGGGTCACTACGCATACGGCCTTACTCTTTCGAGAAGCAAAGAGTCCGATCCAGATGCGCTTGTATATAGGAGTTGTCACTACGTACATGCGTCTCCTATATACAATCTCTGGCGACGGAAACCCTTCGCCTTGACGGGAGACCATGGATGTCACTTATGTGATCCTCCACATCTTATTCAAATTTAATTAATTACTATGAATCACATTCATATAATTAATTCTTCCAAGGGAATTATTAACTCTAATCAAATCAGAGTATAATTGGACATAATCAATTCAATCAATATTAAATTAATTATCAATCCAATTCAATCAATCAAACTCGATTTTTATGCTTGAATATATACGGTATTATTCTCAAAGTACGCATTAATTCATATTTTAATAATTAGAAAAATACAACTTAATCCCTCGGCGGCCCTACCCGCTGTCATGGCCAGTACCGGCGGGAGTGGGACGGACCGCATACGTTGCAACCCGCTACCCCAGCGATCCCCGACTAGACACCATATCCGTCTCGGGAAAGGATAATGCCAAATTGATTAATTTGTACTTGAGATGATCATCGGTTCTTCAACCGAAATTATACCATATAGTAATCAAAACAATTTTGATTATAAGGAAATTTGCTAGACAAATTCCCAATCCTATTCATGATTATGTTTCCAATTATGATCTAGATCAAATCTAATCAATTAAGTGGTTGAGGCCAAGTCAATTAAGGAAATAATCATCTTCCAATATTTCTCAAATATTTTCCATAATTATTTCTCGAAATTAACAATTAATTTCATTAATTGACAATCACATGTTTCTTGATTAGGAAAGTAATTTCAGCAGTGACCCCTACTTACTAAAATTAGCATATCTCAATCAATTTAAATCCAAATTAAGCAAAGTAAGTTTCCATAGTTTGCTAACTTGATTTAAAACAGAACCTATGTGATTTGCATGCATTTCGAGGGTTTCTAAACAGTAATTAACTCCTTAATTACGTTAAGATTCGCAGTTCCCGTAACAGTGAATACATGTTCATTAAAACAACCATATCTAGAGCAAACGAAATCCGATTTACGCAAACTCAGATCCTATGGTTTCCTTATTTAATGGGGAACAAAATCCAAGTAAATAATTCGTGCTTAAACATTTTAAACATGGCCGAAATTATTTGCTAAATAGATCTGCGAAATCAAATGCGATAAAAACTTTCGCGACCTTAACGAACCCAAGTCGTCCCCGGTTAGCGAATCATATTCGAAACCATCGACCTAAGGCTCTGATACCACTTGAAGGATATGGTTTGATCCTCAAGCGCATCACGGAAGCGTGTGCGTCGTATCGAATACGACGAGGAACGACTAGTCGCACTAGTTGCTCGATGCAGCGGAATTTAAAAAATTTTCTTACGACGAAACCACATGATCCAAGAACACTTCTCGGATCGTTTCGTCTAAACCACAAACAAGTAATAGGATTACCTCTTGAAGCGTGGTTGCGATCGAGTCTCTAAACGAAGAGACCTCCTATCTCAAGTCCGATCCGACGGAGGAGACGCTTGCGAGCGCGGGGATGAACCGCGCGCTTCTCGCAATCTATGTTGATGATCCAAGCGGCGGATCTCCTGATCTCGACACACGAGATCCGTTGTCTTCTTCATGAGCGAGGCACAACGAAGGAGACGGAGATCCACGAGCAGACGATCGGACAACATAACGACGATGCTGCGGCGACGGAGAACCTCTCCATGGTATCCATGGTGGACGACCATGAGAGGGATAGAGAGGGCTGACGTCTAGAGAGAAAAAGAGAGAGAGAGATGCTTCTCAAGCATTTTGTGTAAAGAGAGAGCATGGGTATGCCTCTCTATTTATAGGGTTTTGGGATCCATGGATCTCAATCCATGGGCCAACACAAATCCAATGGCTCTCTTTGATTGTGTTTCTTTTAATGGCTAAGATTTGTGTTGGTAAAACCAACAACAATTAATTTAATTTAAATTAAATATATGTTGATAAATCAACACAATTTAATCACAAAATTAAATCATCAATACATGGAGATAATGAAAGGAGAGAAAGCCTCCTTCCATGTGGAGAGGGGGGACGGCCTCCCTTTCTTAATGGGAGTGGTGGTCGTCCACCCTCCTCCATTAGGAAGGTGGCTATTTCATCTTTTATGTAATCTCCATTATTTGCAACAACATATGTTGCAAATTATTCTACAAAAATAATTCAAAATTATTTTGTAGACATTGCAATCTTGCCATTGAAAAATTTGTGAATCATATTCACAACCCAAAACAAAATGTAAATTACATTTTCAATTCAATGTCCAATGTGAATCCAATTCACATTAACATTTAATTAACAAATGTAAATTACAAATAGCTCTGTCTTATATATTATAAATCATATTTATAATATATATGACTAATATGGATATTGCTATCCACATTATTCATATCCATGATAATTAAATCACATTTAATCATCTTGGATCTCTATTCTCTTGTTCTCAAATAACATGAATCATATTCATATTATTTACGTCTTTGATAATCAAATCATATTTAATTATCTAAGACAACTCTCTTTATAATATGAATCGAATTCATATTAATCATGATAATTAAATCATATTTAATTATCCATTTCCTCAATGCTCGGATACATAAATCAACAATAGAATTATCCATGAACTCCTTCAAGGATAATGCGCTTTATCCGCGAATACTTGGAGATAAGGACAGGGCGATTGTATTGTTCCACGTATAGTGACATGGATATTGAGATCATATCTCAAATCCAGATCGCGGGCCTCCCATAGATGCTTGATTAAATCAAGATCGCAAATCTAATCTTCTCATTGTATCTGAATCACATTCAGATCAATGTCCAACATTTGGACTAAGATCAGATTACTTCTCTACTGAGAGGAGTCACTAAAATCCAGACCCGTTTCATCACTCCCTAGGAATGGAAGCGTCATGGTTATACAATCGTTTATGATCACATAACCCTCAGGTATTCCTAATACCTGTACATCCTGCATACTGGAAGACTCAGATTAAACCCGAAGTATTGGATCAACTTTATACTGTCTACTTCATGGTTTTATCAGTAAGTTTCTCATTCGATCATTGGGAGTCGGTATTGATCATATACTTTCCAAAAGCATATATCATACCTAGGTCTTGATCATATACTTTCCAAAAGTATATATCAAACCAACAAATTCAGTCAAGCTTCCAAAGCGAGACGACCGTGCGCACGGAATTTGATTCTTTTCAATATCTCATGAGTGATCTCATGTCTTCCGGTTCAGTAACTGAACCTGTATGATCCCTTTGAGAGATCGTATTACTCATATACCCTTATATGCACACCAGCGCGCCGGTGTATAGACCTTGATTAGGTCATCAACCTATTGGTCTGCCAAATTTACATACTCAAACATATAGTAACACATCTATCTCCGGTCAGAGGATGTGTGCCTGTATTGTGACAGCATACGATATAGGACTTTGGTTATCTCGATCTCGTTAAGTCAACTCTTTGACCTAACTAATCTGACACCTTCGAATCTCTATTCATATGCAGAGGACCTGCATCAAGAGGTCGGTCAGATATCAGTCTATCTGAGATAGGATTGCCATCTCCTTCTCTGGCTGGAGATCTTCTCTTAACAATCATTTGACGGTGCTTGATGAGACCTCAATCTAACTCATTAGATATTCATCTAAGCACCAGCCTCTATGATTCAATAATTGAATCAACAGCTGTATGATCATTAAGATGGCCATGGTACATAACCCTAATTGCACTAAGGGACCTATTATGCAAACTATGTACTCTTTATTTCAGATTAAGGAGTGAATTGCAATAACATTTATTGCATAATGGCTCGCCGTGGGCTCGCATGTCCAACAGAGGGGCGGCAAAAATCTGAGGGAGGTGTTGAAGGTTGGGGGAGGGGCGGAGGGGGTGGGGGCAACACTGGAGGTCGAGGGGGGGGGGGGTGGCAGTGGGGGAGGTGCTGGAGGTTAGGGGCGGTGGCGGAGGTTGGGAGAGGGGGCGGAGGAGGTGGGGGCGGTGCTGGACGTCATGGGAGGGGGAAGAGGAGGGCAGGGGAGGAGGCCAGAGGTGTCGAGGAAGTGGAGGGCGGTGGAGGTAAGGCCGGTGGGGAAAAAAGAAAGTTCATAGAGGAGGTAGAGGAAGAGGATGAATAACAAGACATGTCTACCCAAGTTAGTCAATTTAATTACCTTTGTATCTTAAAATTTAATGTTCGTTTGAGATGCAAATGGATGACAACTTACCTGAGGGGCACAAGTGATAAATGTGAAAGAAGTGTAGGGTACACGTGAATGTGATATTCTAAAAAAGGGAGGGACATAACTATTATTGCAATATCTCAGAGGGACACAAGTGATAAAAACCCTAGTAATATCATTTGAATGATAAATTAAGTCATTTAATTTTTTATCATATAAATTTAATAACCATTTTGAACTTATTTTTTAAAATTCCAAAATTACATAAATTGCTATCATAGGGTTTTGAGATTTTTGTAAATGATATTTTGATATAATGCTTGCCCGCGTTTGATTAAAATTTAACTACAAAACACATAATTTTATACTTCTACCATGAATAACTACTCGAAATATTTATTTATATTGCTTGTAAAATGTACTAACAAAGGATGTTTATACATTTGACCAATTTACAACCGGAACTAATGATAAAATATATGAACTTAATCATAAGTTATTATTTAAGAAAAGGGATTTATCACTTGTGCCCCTCCGAGATCTCGCAATTTCAGTTATGCCCCTATCTTTTTGGTAATATCAGTTGTACCCCTCACTTCTTTCTCCGTTATCACTTGTGCCCCTCTGTCAGATTGACCGTCAATGAGTTGACTTAACCATAGTTTTTTCAAACCTTGGTGCAATTAAGAGGGGTATTAGTGTCCAGACTTCTTCTTCATCTTCTTCCTCCTCCATTTGTCCTTCTTCCTTTCTCTTCATAATTCCTCTCTCTTAATTACACCTTCATGCATCCATCGAATCTTTAAAATTTTTGCATTTTCACGGATATATCACTCATTACGGATCAAACGGTGAATTTTATTGAATTTTTTGATGAATTTTTATGAATCAATTAGTGGATCTCTTAATTACGCCTTTGTGTAGTCTGTGCATCTTTCTGTTGAGATTGGATCTGGGATTGGTGCTTCAGATGGTATTTGATCTCTTAATTGCTGTGTGAAGTCTTTTTGTTGCTGTTGATTGTGGTTTTGGAGCTGCTTAGTACTTGGATTTGGCCATGTGGAAGCAGTTCCTCAGTAAGTTGCCCCGCAAATCACCGAAATTTGAGCTCGGATCGGATCCTCTGTCAGGGAATTGCAACGGGAATGCCACTGATTTGGGTGTGCCCGTCCTGTGGAACGGTAACATGAACGATGCAGCGAATTGCAGGTCCGCCGCGGCCATGAAGAGGATGTCCTCCGCGGTGTTCCCTTCCAGTGTGGTTGCGGGGATCGAGCCCTTGCTGTCGTTTAAGGATTTTCCAATCACGAGAAGCAGAATCTGTTCCTCAGTAAGTTGAATTTGTGCTGTGTTGTGTTTGACTTTAATGATTCGAACAACTCGCTCGAGAAGGAGATGAAGCGCCAGGCGTTGATCGAGCTTGTCGAGTATGTCTCGACCGGGCGGCGGACTAGAGGACAACCTAGGGGCGCGGGGTCAGCGAGGCTAGGGGGGCGCGGGGGGAGGCAGGGTCACGGGGGCGCGGGGCCTGGGGGCTAGGTGCGGAGGGGAGGTGCATGGGGCAGTGCGGGGCTGGGGCTGGGCGCAGAGGGGAGGAGGTGCGGGGCTGGGGCTGGGCGCGGAGGGGAGGTGCGGGGACCAGTGCGGGGCTGGGGTTGGGCACGGAGGGGAGTTGCGGGGCTGGGGCTGGGCGCGGAGGGGAGTTGCGGGGCTGGGGCTGGGCACGGAGGGGAGGTGCAGGGGGCAGTGCGACGGCGGAGGGGAGGTGCAGGGGGTAGTGCGGCGACGGAGGGGAGGTGCAGGGGGCGGAGGGGGGAGGTGCGGGGCTGGGGCTGGGTGAGGAGGGGAGGTGCAGGGGGCAGTGCGGGGGGCGGAGAGGGAAGGTGCGGGGGCGGAGGAGGAGGACTGGGCGGAGCCGGAGGTTCGGGGGAGGTTGCACGGGAGCTCGAGGAGGAGGAGGGAGGAGCTGTGGAGGAGGAAGAGAAGGGAGGAAGAAAACTGAAGAGGATGAGGAAGAGCTATAAAATGACCATATAACCCTTTTTATTAAAATTAATACCGCTTATGTCCTCAAAGTTAACGTCCGTTTGCACTGTGGATGGACGGTCACTAACCCGAGGGGCACAAGTGATAAAATAGCAAAAAGTGAGGGGCACAACTGATATTATCAAAAAGATAGGGGCATAACTGAAATTGCGAGATCTCGGAGGGGCACAAGTGATAAAATCCCTTAAGAAAATTGATAAATTTTGAGATTGGGATTTATACCATTGTACCATGTATCTTTTTATGTGGTAATTGCACCCACTCCAATGGTCTGGTGGTAGTGCAGTGTTTTTACCACTCAAAAGATCAAGGTTCAAATCTCCGCTTGTGGGGGTTGCATTAGGTAGCCGACAACCAATGTAAAAAATAGCCGGATCTTCAACATGGATTTGAGCAAGAATCCATGTAGCCGACCCTACTTAAAGTGGGAGAATGCTTTGCCATCTTTTTATGTGGTAATTAAATTTGATACCCGATCATTTCGTGTGGTTTGGTTTTATATATGTGGACATCCAATAAGGTACTCATGACATGGTATATATTATAAGTTTTATCCATTTAGGGAATTATCTGGTAGAGGGTTAATTCAAGTTAAAACAGACTATTGTCGAGGTTGGAATTTAATGTTAAAAGATAAATTATACATATCAATAATCCGAAGGGGGAATTTATTCTAAATTTTGTCTTGCAAAAATCAAAGGGAGCATTGAAGATTGTTGAGATATTAGTTATATTTATTATTGTTTTCTTATTTCTATTTCTTTTTTCTTCTTCCTGAAATTTGCCCAATAGATTCCTCTCCTTTATAAGAGAACCCTGGGGTATCTCATAATGCAATTCATTCTTTTCCATCAACATGGTATCAGAGCGACGGTCCTAGACGGTGTTCCCGTATCCCGCCCTAGCCCTAACCCTACCCACCACCCCCATCCTCGCGCAGCCGCAACCAGCGCTCCAGGCCGTCGGTAGCCGCCAAGCCGCCGTGCAGGATGCCTCCGGTCGTCGTCAAGACCGCCCAGGCTGCCGCCAAGGCCACCTCCGGCCACCCAGGCTGCCCAGGCCACAACCGAGGCCGTCGCCAAGGCCGCCTCCGGCTGCCCAGGCCGCTGCACAAGCTGCCCCCGACCCTCCCAGACCATCGCCGACTCTCCCGTGCGCCTCCACCCCCCTCCGCGGCTTGATCTGTAGTCTGATCAGGTCTGATTTTGACCGGAAAACACGATTTCAGACCTTTAAATCGTGTTTTCCGGCCGAAGAGAGCAGCAACGATTGATGATGATGGCTGTATGAATCTACACGTACAACCAATCCTCCGTATGATCGTGTAGACTCGTTCATATCGGTATACTTCCAGTTGAGTTCCGTTGTTCGGCTATTTTTCCATCATGTCAGAGAACAAGGGTGATTTTTTCGTCCAGAGTCTTTAAGGGCCCAACTCTCATCGCTAAGATGAATTGGACCAACTATGAGTTGTGGTCCATGCAGTTTCTCACCCTCATGCAATGCAACAACGAGGAGTACATCCTGACAGATCCAGAGCCAACTGATAGGACTGAGGCAAATGCTTCTTGGAAGCAAGATGACGCGTATGCTCATGTTTGGCTATGTGGGACACTTACCATGGAGATAGCCAATGATATTCTGAATCAGCCCATCGCCAAGGCGATGTGGGATACTTTGGCTTCCACCTATGCTCAAGCGAAGAATGAGGCCAAGATTCTTCAGTTACAGTTTGACATCTACAAGGCCAGGCAGAATGGTGGTCCTCTGCACGTGTACTACAGTTCACTCCGTGGCATGTTTGAGAAGCTACATAGCTATATGCCTATTACGACATCTCTTGAGCAGCAGAAGGCATATAGAAACTCCATGATGGTCGGAGTTTTCATGTTCGACCTTGATATAGAGTATGATGCAACACATACTCAGCTTCTCACTGGAGCTACCACACCTCCCATGGAGGAGGCCTATAGCCGACTCAACCGGATTATCATGCCTCCTGCAGCCACTCCTCAGCCCTCGTCAGCTATGGCCATTTCTCGTGGACAAGGAGTGACGACCCAGTATACACTCCTCGTGCCAGAGGTGGTGGACGTCCGCGTGGCCCTTGATTCTTTTGTCGTCGATCAGGACATGCAGAGGATACATGCTATCAGAAGCATGGATATCCTGTTTCTGGCTGCGTGGCTGAACAGATTGAGCCTTCCGATACTCTTGCTTCCCAGGCAGATCCTCGCCTGGATGATATCGTCTCTCGCATTCGAGAGATTATGACTCTTGTTTCAGGAACCTCCACAACAGATACAACAACCGCAACCAGAGCCTCTTCTAGCTCCTCAGGTATCGCTTATGCATTCACTGGTAGCAATGGTGCAGATATGCCATAGTGGATTATGGACTATAGTGCTTTTCATCATCTTTGTGGAGACAGAGCACAACTGAGGTCCTATAGGACCATACCACATGGTAGTTGGGTTGTCATTGCCGATGGCGACCACTTACCAATTACAGGACAATGGGAGGTGCATCTGGCGCCATCTATGCATCTTTAGAATGTTTTATATGCTCCTGACTTTCAAATGAATTTACTTTCCATTAGTCAGATTACTAAGTATCTGCATTGTCGTGTCATCTTTGATCCATCTTCTCTTGTGTTTCAGGACATACTTACAGGCAGTGTGATTGGATGTGGACGTGAGCAGCGGGGACTCTACAGACTAGTCCAACCTCCTCATGTTGGCGTTTCCACTATACCTACTGGACCAGTCTCTCCACCTATGTGTCACCTTTGTTTGGTCACCTTCCTCTGCAGAAGCTATGTAATGTTCTCCCTCAGATTTCTACGAGATCCTCCTTTCAGTGTGAGGCATGTTAGCTAGCTTGGGAAGCATCATTGTTCCTCCTTTCCATCCCGTCAGAGTTGGAGCAGTTCCCAGTTGTTTGAGCTCCTTCATTTAGATATCTGGGGTCTGAGTCGTGTTCCTGATCGTCAAGGACATCGTTTTTATCTTGTTGCTATTGATGATTTTTCTAGAATTTCCTAGGTCTTTCTTTGAAGAATAAGAGTTCTGCGATCAAATATTTTATTAATGAAGTAATGAATATTTTTTCTGCTAATGTCAAATATCTTCGCACTGATAATGCCTTAGAATTCTGCACCTTACAACTTTCTGAGTTTCTTAGATCTCTTGGCATTGTTCACCAAACCTCATGTGTCTATACTTCTCAGCAGAACGGTGTTGCCGAGCGTAAACATAGTCACTTACTTGATGTGGTCAGAACCTTGTTGATACAGAGTCGTGCTCCTCACTCTTACTGGGGCGATGTTGTTATTACTGCATGCTATTTGGTGAACCGCATGCCCTCGTATGTGTTGGGAGAGAAGATTCCTTTCTCGATTGCATTTTCCGAGAAGGATCTTTTCTCCCTTACACCTTGTGTGTTTGGATCTGTTGCTTTTGTTCATGATGTCTCTCTAGGTCGTGACAAGCTCTCTCCTAGAGCTGTCAAGTGTGTGTTTATTGGCTACTCTCGTACCCAGAAGGGGTACCGTTGATTTGATCCGCTAAGGCGGAAGTACTTTGTCCGTGCTGATGTTACTTTCTTTGAGCCTGTTATGTATTTTTCTCCTACATGTGACAGACTAGCCCCATCTAACTCTGACGATGAGATCTACATGCCTCCGCCTCCTACTGTCGTTCCTCCACCTCCCTCTACTCTTGCTCTACCACCACCTCCTCAACCACCACCACCACTGCCACCACCACATGCACCTACTACTGCCTTTACACATGCTCCTGTGACCCAGTTTTTGCCACGTGTTTTTACTCGCAGGTCTCGCTCGATTCCCCCTGCTCACAAGTCTTGCCCATCATCCAGTACGCCTCAGGTATGTAATGAGCACATTGTTTCTACTGATGTCACTACTGGGCTGTCTGTGCAACAGGATTCTATACAAAATGAGCAGATGCCCTCTCAAGAGGGGAACTCACAGGTTACAGACTTGGCAGATGATCTTGATGTGCCAATTGCTCTCCGTAAGTCGAGACGTAAGTGTACTAATTATCCTCTTCCAACACAGGTTTCATTGAGTAGGCTGTCAGAGGATTTCAGGAGATTTACCTTGGCACTATCAACCGTGGAGATACCACAGACATATCATGAGGCTCTACAGGATAGTCAGTGGAGGTTAGCCATGGAGGAGGAGATGGCTGCGCTACAGTCACGTGGAACGTAGAGTCTTGTTTCTGCTCCAGTTGATGCATCTTTTGTGGGATGCAAATGGATGTTCACTGTGAAACACTTTACATGTGGCAGCGTACATCGCTATAAGGCGAGACTTGTGGCACACGGGTTCTCCTAGACATATGTGGTGGACTATCATGATACTTTCTCTCCAGTTGCCAGACATTCAACTTTGCATATTCTACTTTTTGTTGTTGTGACACGAGATTGACCCCTTTATCAGCTTGATGTGAAGAATGCATTCCTCTATGGTGATCTACAGGAGGAGGTTTACATGCAGCAACCACCTGGGTTTGCTGTTGAGGTGGAGTGTCATAAGGTTTGCAGTCTACACAAGGTTATTTATGGCCTTAAGCAGAGTCCAAGGGCATGGTTCCATAAGCTCTCGGACTTGATAGGGCAATAAGGGTTTGTGAAATCGACTGCCGATCACTTCTTGTTTGTGCAGAGGACCCAGAGAGGTACTATAGTCATTCTTGTTTACGTTGATGGCATTATTGTTACAGGAGATGACAAGCAGGGAATTCAGGGTGCTAAAGACTTCCTAGGTCAGCAGTTTGTGACCAAGGATCTTGGACATTTACGTTACTTCCTTGGACTGGAGTTTGCCAGGAACCAGCGAGGTCTTGTGATGACCCAGAGGAAGTACATTAAAGATCTTCTTTTAGAGATAGGTATGGCAGATTGCAGACCTGCCACTACTCCTCTTGACCCGAGCATGAAGCTCTATGATGATGATACCGAGGAAGTCGACAAGAGGAGGTACATAGAGCTTGTTGGCAAGCTACTATATGTGACTATTACCAGGCCCGACATATTCTTTATCGTGAGCAAAGTGAGTTAGTTTATGGAACAACCTAGACAAGCACATATGGATGCTGTCCATATGATTCTGAGATACCTGAAGACTTCACCTGGTATTGGACTTCTTTTCGGCAGAGGCACATCTCTCTCAACTATAGCATGTGCAGATGCAGATTATGCTGGGTGTCCAAAGGATAGAAAGTCTACATCAGCCTTTGCTGTGTTCATAGGGAATTCTCTTCTTTCATGGAAGAGTAAGAAGCATACTGTGGTTGCCAGATCAAGTGCTAAGTCGGAATACAGGGCCATGGCGCAGGCTAGCACAAAGATGTGGGTCAGATCTGTTCTTACTGACCTGACTATAGAGATGCCTCTTCCCATACACCTCCAATGTGATAATCAGGCTGCTCTTTTATTGCCAACAACACAACCTTTCATGAGAGGATGAAGCACATAGAGGTGGATTCTTATCGCCACTACGCATGTCAGCTCTGGAGACCAGACAAAAGATGTATTTACAAAGGCCCTAGCGAGAGGACCTTATCAGAGATGTTGTTCCAAGCTGAATCTGATTGATATCTACGCTCCAGCTTGAGGGGGAGTGTTGAGATATTAGTTATCCTTATTATTGTCTTCTTATTTTCTATTTCTTTTGTAGTTTGCCCAATAGGTTCCTATCCTATATAAGAGAACCCTAGGATCTCTCATAATGCAATTCATTCTTTTCCCTCAACAAAGATTATATATTCTTTTTCTAAAAATCCAAGGGAGCATATATGAATACCTATATTTTCCCCCAAAAATCCATCCTTGTCTCAGGGTAAGTTGCAGCTGATTGTCAGCTTGAGCTTAAAGGAACCTGCTGCTACCCTATGTATGCTTGACTTTAATGCGACTTAAAACAAACTCGGAAGGACTCATGGCAGCCTGACATCAAAAGAAACCTGCCGCGATTCTCTAGTGAAATGCTCTATATGCAGTTTGCTGCTAAGTTATGGCTCCTTTTCTTTCGATTATGCCAAATTTCTTTCTCATGGTCATGCTCCACTAGGATATCACTCTTGAGATTGAAGAAATGTTGCCAACCAATGTCCATCAAATCTTGCGGTTTTACTCTTTGATTAAACTCCATAAAGTTAGTAGCTGGGTTGGATGAAGCTTGCAGCTGGTTGTTAATAAGTTGAGATGGATGGAGCTGTCTGTGAGAAGGAATGAATTCAGTGCTCGTCTGGTCACACTCAGACAGCGCTTGCTGGTTGCTCGTCTGGTCACACTCAGACAGCGCTTGCTGGTTGTTAGGGTTAAATATGATGAGGCAACCGATCGTAAATTCCTATCATGGCTTTCTTTCATTTGGAGGAATTTCTTTTGTACGGGATGTCCTTAATAGTTGTTTCTTCCACTTATTTTTTTCTTTTGCCCTTGTCCTTCCGTTGCACTTGATGATCTTTTCAATGGAAGTTTGGGTCCAACTGTAATAGACTGGATAATAATACTACTAGGTTAGACACGCTAATTGTGGGGTTTTCATTATTACTAAATGATATCCTATCTTAATTAGGATTCACCTACTGACATCCATGTGGATGTAGGTCTAAAGATAACCTTATTCCTTATTGATCCTAGGGATTTTGGCGGGAAAAAGTCGTGACATTAGCTTTACAATAAGTACATGTTCTTCCTTTCTTATCTATCCCGACTAAACAAAAAAAGCGGGATTATAAATATCGTTTTCTTTTTCAGTTTATTCCTTCCTTGAAAAGAAAATGCTAGTTAATCTTTTTAAGATCTTTGATGTTCTCTGACATATAACTATGTCTTATCGTGCTTCATTAAGTCAATATCTTCTTTCTAGTTGACAGTCCTTATCTGACATGCTTTTGCAGTATTACCTTGAAAAAAATCTGGATGCAAGACAAAGGGAGCTCGAACGCGAAGCTGAACTTGAGGAGAAGGCCCCCAAAGTTAAAGCCAAGTCTAAGATGGCAAAGGTAATGGACTTCCCCACAATGGTATTATCCATAAATGATGAGTAGTCAGTTTTTCACCTTCCCATTATTATAACATTTACAGGAAGAGAAAGAAGCTAGGAAGAAGCAGAAAATGCAGGCATTCCAGCAAGCCAAGGCAAAATCAAAGGGGTTGAAAAATGCAAAGCGATGGAATTAGTTTTCCTGACTGCACCATCCCCTCAAAGGTGCCCCGTATACATTATGTGCGGTGGTGGTCCGCGGCGGCTCCACACTGTACATAATACGAAACACCTTTTACAGTGAAGATCAAGGCGGCAACCACTTTCCAAGGCTTTCTATCCATGATAAGCGGAAACCATACCAGCGCAAGCAGGATAAGTTTATGTACTATTACCTTATTACTAAATCATGTAATCCAGTGTTGATGGAAATCCCATGCTGGTTCCAATTTCACGTCATGATAATATATGTAGGTTCTGTGCATAAATCGATTGTAGTAGGGGGTTTTTAATGCATGGCTCTCCACAAGCTGTGTGAGTGACTTGAAAAAAAATGAAGGTTCTAGCATTTTCAGTTATGGATGTCGGTCAGAGTAGAGTCCACCTTGGCTGATCGCAAACTTTTTGCAGAGTTTGTGTTGGCTGCAATTATCAACTAACATCTAGAGTAATTATAATGCCGGGAAAATAACTAAATTTGATTAAACGTCCTAATTTTAGCTCTCTGGTGCGAAATATGTGGATGATTTGAGATTTGGAATTTAATAAAAATATGGACTATTCGGATATTGCGGGAAGATCTTGAAATTGGACTCAAAAAAAAGCAAACAACCAAATTCGATCATAAAATAGATTTAGTTTAGACAATTAAAAAAACACAATATATTTAACATCTATATCAATATTCAATAATAGAAGGACGACTTCTTAAAAGTTAGGTGGAGCATGTGGCCCTCCATGACTGTCCAGGATCCAGCAAGAGGTTGACAATTGTTTCTTAGGTGCAAGCTTCAAAAATGACAAAAATGCTGCTTTGGCTCGGGGTCTTCGAGATTAAGTTGGCTCAGATTTTGATTTGCTTAGGCAATGAATGCATACATCATGTTAATGAAGTATTAAATCAAGCGTTTTTGGTATGCAGGAATAGAGGAGAGAATGGAATCACCATTCCTCTTTCGATTCCATTCCTTTGTTTGTTAGCTCATATTAAGGCAGGAATAACGATTACAAAGGAAACCCGATTCCCCATTCAAGGGAATTGCCATTCCTAGGTACCCTCCTAGGAATTGGGATTCCATTCCTTATAAATGTTAATGAATGTATTCTTCTTCAATATTTTTTAATTAGTATCATTGTTACAAATATATGGTTATGGGCATGGATATGTGTTTTTATTTTTTTGAATATTTTTTCGACACCAACATGGATATGATTTTTTTGGACATGGATATATGGATGCTGACATGGATACAAATATATGGATGCAAAAGGATGGACGTGTTACAAATATATGCATATATGGATACTGACATGGATATGTGATTTTTTTTGCGGATACATGTATAGATACAGTTTAATTTTTTGGATATGGATACAAATATGTTTACAAGATATTCCAGTGGATACAAATACAAAATATATTAAATATATCTATTATAAGGATAACAAATATCATATATGTTTTTTTTACGGATACAGATACAAACATGTATATGTTTTTTTTTTCACATATGGATATGGATAGGGATATGATTTTTTTCTAATATGGATATGGAAACGGATGTAATGTTCAATTTTTTCTAAGATATAGATATTTGATTATATTCTAGCAGATACAACGGATATGGATATGTATTTTAATTTTTCTATGGATACATATATGGGCATGGATGATGTTTTTTATACGGAAGCAGATATGGACATGGAAATGGGTTTTTATTTTTTTGCAGCTATAGGTATTGATACAGATATCATCTTTAGTTTTTTAGGATATGGATATGGATAACATTTTAGTAGATACGTATACGGACATGGTATGTGTTTTTATTTTTTTTCTGAATACGGATACCCATAACATTTTCAGTTTCTTTAGAATATGGATATAGATATGGTATTAAAATATTATAGCTGATACAGATATGGATATATCAAATATATCAATTGTATGGAAAAAAATCAAAGTAGTTTCCATTTAAATTTGACTATTGATTCTTTATATGAAATATATCGATTATATAAAAAATAAGTCTGAGAATACTGATTATTTTTTCTACTTAACGAAATATATCAAAGGAATGCTATTTTCTTTCTATTCCTTTCCCCTTCCATATAAGAAACGAACATGTCTAATAATCAATGTTTCAATTCCTAATACGATCCAAACAATGGAATGGAAAAACTTTTTCCTTTCCATTCCATTGTTAATTCCATTCTTGTCTTGATTCCATTCCATTGTAATTTCTTTCCAATCAAACAAACGGGGCCTTAGGCCTATTTCGTTTGGTTGGAAATGAATTACAATGGAATGGAATCACTATAACAATGGAATTAAGAAGGGAATGGAAAGAATAAGCTCTTTGATTGCATTGTTTGGTTCACATTAGGAATTAAAATACTTAGTATGACTCGCATTTCTTTTTCTTTTTTATATTTGGAAGGAGAAAAGAATAGAAATAAATTAACTTTTTTAAATATATTTCGTTAAGTATAAAACATAATTGGTATCTTCTGACTTATTTTTGTCATATAATTGATATATATCATAGAAAGAATCAATAATTAATCGAAATGAAGACTATTTTAATATATATTTTTTTCATATAATTGATAGATTTATATCCATATCCGCTAGAATATTTTGTAGCCATATCAGATCCATATCCTAAAAAAATTGAAAATGGTATCCGCAACTGTATTTGCAAAAAATAAAAACACATATCCATTTATGCATACATATCCGTTAGAATATAATATGGATTGATATCCTAAAAATTTTGAAAATAGTGTCTCTATCTGTATCCATA
Organism: Ottelia alismoides; assembly: GCA_037367405.1. NCBI lineage: Eukaryota > Viridiplantae > Streptophyta > Magnoliopsida > Alismatales > Hydrocharitaceae > Ottelia > Ottelia alismoides. Next base: position 262,849 of record JAZKJV010000200.1, on the reverse strand, counting down.
GCCGTAAAAAATAAAATAAAAACCCATGTCCTTATATGTATCCGTAAAAAAAACTAAAAATACACACTGTTCTTATTCATATCCACAAGAAAAAAATACATATCCATGTCGATATCCATATCTGCTAGAATATAATTTGTATCCAAATCTTACCAAAAATTGAAAATGGTATCGATATCCAAATTTATATCAGCTCAAAAATAAAAACCCACATCCCTGTCCATATCTGTAAGTGCAAAAAAATAAAAATAAATAAAAATCCATATCCATGTCTGTCCGTATCCGAAAAAATAACGCATATTTGATATTTTTTCATATAATAAACACATATTAATATATCTATATCCATATCTATATTTTGTAACATATATGTATCCATATCCTAAAAAAAGAAAATGGTATCTATCCGCTGCCGTATCAACAAAAAAAAAGAAAGGTCCATACTATGTCGGTATCCATATATGCATATATCTGTAGTGTACACGACCGTTTGCATACATATCTGTGTATATTTGTAACAAATGTATACGAATTTAAAAGTACTGAAGAAGAAGACATTACTTAGCATTTGCAAGGAATTGAATCTCAATTCCTAGGGGGTTACCTAGGAATAGCTAATTATCCCATGTATGGGAGAATCAAGTTTCCATTGTAATTGTTATTCCTAACTCAGTATGATCTAATAAACATAGGATTGGATCTAATATACTTAGGAATATAAGGCTCCGTTTGTTATGCTGGAATAGAAGGGGAATGGAATCATCATTCCCCCGTCGGTTCCGTTCCTGTGTTTGTTAGATCATATTGAGACAGGAACACGATTACAATGGAAATCAAATTCTCTCATACATGGGAATAGCCATTCTTAGGTACCCCATAGGAATCAGAATTCCATTCCTTACAAATGCTTATGAATGTATTCTTTTTCAATATTTTTTAATTAATATATCATTGTTACAAATATATGATTACCGACATGATTATGTATTTTTCTTTTTTTGGATATTTTTTTGGATACCGATATGGATACTGTTCTTTTTGGACATGGATATATGGACACTGACATGGATACAAATATATGGATGCAAAAAGGTCATGGATATGGGATTTTTTTGCGGATGCTGATATAGATACGGTTCATTTTTTAGGTAATAGATACAAATATGATTACAAGATATTCCAACGGATATGAATACATATTTATTAAATATATCTATTATATGAATATAATATATCAAATATGATTTTTTGCTGATATGAAACATGGATATGTGTTTTTTTATTTTTTTCGGATGTGGATATGGTTAGGGATATGAATTTTTTTCTAATGTGGTTATGGATACGTATGCAATTTTATTTTATTTTGTAAAATATGGATACTGATTATATTCTAAAGAATACATATACAGATATGGATATGGATTTTAGTTTTTTTGCGGATACATATATGGACATGAGTGAGGGCTTTTTACGGACATGGATATGAACATGGAAATGAATTATTTTTGCAAATATAGATATGGATACGTATAACATCTTTAGTTTTTTTTAGAACATTAATATGGATTACATTTTAGCGTATACATATACAAACATGGATATGTATTTTTTTGTGGATACCGATGCCCATAACATTTTACTTTTTTATGACATGGATACAGATATGGTAATAAAATATTCTAGCGGATATGGATATGGATATATGAAATATATCAATTTTATGGAAAAAATCAAAGTAGTCTCCATTTAAATTTGACTATTGATTTCTTATATGAAATATATTAATTATATGAAAAAAATAACTTGGAGGATACTGATTATTTTTTCTACTTAACGAAATGTATCAAAAGGAAGGTTATTTCTTTCTATTCTTTTCCCTTTCCAAACATAAGAAAGGAATATGTCTCATAATAATCTTTCAATTCCTAATGTGAACCAAACAATGGAATAAAAAAACATATTCCTTTCCATTCCATTGTTAATTCCGTTCTTGTGTTGATTCCATTCTATTGTAATTCCTTTCCAGCCAACCAAACAAGACCTAAAAGAGGAATGGTAATTTCATTTTCCCTCTATGCCAACGTAACAAAGGAGTCTTCCTGTTGGTTATGAAGGGGGGATGGAATCCCCCATTCTCAGTTGATTCAATTCTTGTGTTTGAAGATCATATTAATATAGGAATAATGATTACAATGGAAATTCGATTCCCTCACACATGTGATGACTATTCTTAAGTATCCCAGTACAAATAGGGATTACATTCCTGACAAATGTAGGTGATATACTCTTCTCAATATTTTCTATTTCATACACCATTTTTATGAATGTAACCACATATGCAAATGGTCGAATAAGTTATTTATATCCATTTAAAAATATGAATACATATGGATAGTAGTATTGTACATGTTTTATTTTAAAATAGATAGTGATATACACAAACAAATATGTGTAAAATGGATATGATACTTGATCAGATATGGATGCATTTATATCTATTTTCCATATTAAAGTTGGTGTAAGATATTTAGATGAGACAAATACACTATGTATTTCTATTTCTAACTGTTAAATAGAATAGGGATATTTACACCCATAACCCTGAGTAATATGGTAATTACCCCAGGAACCCTCGATAAACACGAATTACACCCAGAACCCCGAATAATGCTTAACCTTTACATGGCATAACCCCGTGTCAATTTCCGTCTGAATGCTCCGTTAACCCCAACGGAAAAAGAAATATGTTGACCATTTTGCCCTTCGGAAGACATCATATTTTCAACATGATGCCATTCTGTGAAACAAGATGCCCCTCTCCTAGGCAAGCCTCCCCCCTCTGCCTACGCCTACGCCGCAACCTTCCCTCTCCCACCTCGCACATCCGGCCCCACATGCGAGCTCGGCACCGGCAAGCTGCAACCTACGAGTTCCTCCTGGACGCCGGCGAGGTTCGTCGAAGCCCCAGCATCCTAAGCCCCCCCTCCCCCACCTACAGGAGCCCCCTCCCCCGCGCCACAGCTGCCCGACACGAGCCCCCCACCTGCCACAGCCGCCTGACAGGAGCTCCCCCCGCCTCGCCTCCGACCTGGCAAGAGCCCCCCCCGCTCGTGCATCGCCGCCCCAAGCACCAGGTCGAGCCCTCGCCGCCCAAGCACCGCCTCGCCTCTGACCTGGCAAGACACCCCCCCACCGTGCCCCTGTCCCCTGCCTGCGTGCCTCTGTCCCCCCGCACCCCCTCCCTCCCCTCTCCATCGCCTGCAACCCCGCCCTCCCTCTGCCCGCACCTCCCCCTCCGCCCTCGCACCACCCCCCCACGCCTCCCCTCCGCCCGCAGCATCTCCCTCCGCCCCTCGCACCTCCGCCCTCGCACCACCCCCCACGCCTCCCCTCCGCCCGCAGCACCTCCCTCCGCCCCTCGCACCTCCGCCCTCGCACCACCCCCCACGCCTCCCCTCCGCCCGCAACACCTCCCTCCGCCCCTCGCACCTCCCCCCACGCCTCCCCTCCGCCCGCAGCACCTCCCTCCGCCCCTCGCACCTCCGCCCTCGCACCACCCCCCACGCCTCCCCTCCGCCCGCAGCACCTCCGTCAGCCCCTCGCACCTCCCCCCTCCGCCCCCCGCACCTTCCCTTCCGCCCGACCCCCTGCACCCCAGGTCGAAGGCCGCCCCACCCCAGATCGAATGCCGCCCGCTCCTGCAAAGACGGCCCCCCCGCACCCCAGACCCAGGTCGAAGGCCGCCCCACCCCATGTCGCCCCTGCAAAGCTTCCCTCTGGTGCCGATCCCGTGTCGGCCCTCCGCCCCCGTGATGCAAGCTCCCCCCACAGCAGTCTCGTGCCACCCTTACAAGAAATTTTGTTATGATTAATCATAGCCGTTAGATCATGAATGGGTGAGGTTAATCCTAGCCGTTAGATTGTATATCGGTTAGATTAACTCACTTCTATGGTTGAGTTAACGACCGAAACTAACGGAAGGTTATAGATGTAAAACGGCGTGGTTATTCAGGGTCCTGAGGATAATTAGTGTTTATCGAGGGTTCCTGGGGTAATTACCATATTACTCAGGGTTATGGGTGTAAATATCCCAATAGAATATGGTTACAAATATATTATAATTATTGCAAAGATAGATATACGGATTCGATATAGATATTTAATTGATATTAAAGTAATATCCAGATATACATGTACTTTAAAATAGATATGGATACATATACACCATATATATGTAGTAGTGGATCAGATATAGGTATATCAATACGTGTTTGCAAACTAAAATTGATATAAGGGATATATATATGTAGTAGTGGATCAGATATAGGTATATCAATAGGTGTTTGCAAACTAAAATTGATATAAGGGATGTGTAAACGAGATAAATATATTAAATTTATACATTTCATATCAATTATATCAAATACGATTGTGGATATTGATACAAGTACTTATCAATACATTGTGTTACACGTATTTGTATCTATTTTTCCATTTAAAACAGATACATAAACATGGTGGTATTTTTCAAAAAAGTAAAAAATGTGGAAGATATAAGCGTCGGTGCATGTAAAGTTACATGCACCTTGGTGCAAGCTCTCCACCAACTTGGCTACTCCCACCCCTATTTTCCCTTATTTTTTCATTTCTTTGGAAAATAAAATTTTGTAAACTCATCATTATATCCCTCTAACATTTTATTAAAATTTCGTCAGAAACAGAGACTCCTACGGCCTCCATCCAAATAGGGTCGATTTAAAAAATCCTACGACCGTTAAAAAAATTACGTCTGGATGGAGGCCCTAGGAGTCTCTGTTTCTGACGAAATTTTAATAGAATGTTAGAGGAATATAGTGATGAATATACAAATTTTTATTTTTCAAAGAAATAAAAAAATGAGGGGAAAATAGGGGTGGGAGTAGCCAAGTTGGCTACTCCCAGGGGGCAGCCCCATTTTACCCTATATATATATAGGGGACCTTTCAATTGAGGTGGGGGTTTTTCTGAAATTGTGAAAGCCACTGCGAATTAAGTAAAAACTCTGTAACAGTTTTGTAAAAGTATAAAGTGCACATTGTAAAAAAATAAATTTTGTAAAATATAGCATCTAAATTTAAATCAACATTTCCATCCAGTATAATAATATTTTTATAATTTTATTTCACTATACATGTTGTGTTAATATTTATTGTTATATGTATGAAACAAGAAAATGTAAAATATAATGGAAAGATGCCTAAATTGAGGGTGGCTCACCATATATATGGTGAGACCCCGACTCATTTGAAGTTTCTCATATATATATATATATATATATATATATAGGGCATGGAGCATGCATCCTGGGGTGTAGGAAACTCCCTGCACCCACCTCATTTTTTTATTTTTTTGAATTAAAAGCTGGGGGGGGGGATTTACTTAATATGTTGAGGGGAATATGTGTTTCAAGTTTCATGCAAAACAAACATTCCTAAGACGTTCATCTAGACATGGTCGATTTCAGCAATTATGAGACCGTTAAAATTTGGTTGTCTTGATGGAGAAGATAGAAGTCTCGAATTGAGTTGAATTTGAAATGACAACATGGTGATACATAGTGATCTAAATCCCCCAAGGTTTCATTTCAAAAAAAATCAAAAAATAATGAAAAAATAGACATGGTGCAGGTAGTTACCTGCACCCGCCGGTGTAGGCTCCTTTTTCCCATATATATATATATATATATATATATATGTGGGGGTGCCGAGTCCCTTCGCTTCCAGGGCCCAAGGCAGCCGGACTGAGATAGAAGAGGAAGGAGGTTTTTCTTTCGCGAAGGTAGCATCTGACGAGTCTGCTTCAGATGAAGTCCGGAATCGGAGCTCACTGCTATGCCAAAGACCATGTCATCAGCATAGCGAACGTAACTTAACCATTCCCAATTCGAACACGAGATCTGAAGCGCGGGGATAGACATTCATCAAACAGGGGGAGACTGGGCAGCCTTGAGGTATTCCGACCCAGTCCTAACTGACCTGTGAAGCCAATGCGTGCTTTTAGGAAATGGCTAATCAACCCGCCTAGTCGTGTTGGCTTGGTATGCTGCCCTGTAGTCTAAGCATCATGGTATGCTACTTCGACCTGCCTTCACCCTTCATGCCGGCATTTGAAGAAATCTCAGCAATATATATCCGTTTGAAAAGTCCAAAGAGCGCAGACGGGGCCGATAGGTGTGAGTGCAGTAGTTGAAAGGGTAGATAGAGCCGGACCTCAGAGGCGTGGCTTTGCGAAGCCGAGAGAGGCAGCAAACCACACATCTACTATTAATTGCGATCTTCAATGCGAAAGTGGATGTGAACCCTGCGAAAGTTGATGCTTCGTTGCGATGCTCCCAAGTATTGATTTGAAGCCGTCTCATGTCTCATCCAGCTGAACCATAGGATGGCTTTCATCCCTCACCCCTCTGTTTCAGTTCAATAGTCTTTGATTTCACCGAACTCTTTCATCTGACGCATCTAAGACTCGGAATGGTCGACGGCATTGTTTATAGTAGACGATTTCCCTCGCTGCTTTGTACTTCCAAACTGATGACCGAAAAATCCCAAGCGACTAAGGCAATCCGGTGTATCTAATATGGTCGTTGCGACCTCAATCACTCAGACTCGATCAATCAAGAAAAATGAACCACTAATAGAGACAAAATCGATCAAAACACGAAAGCGGTCCTGCTATTGGATTAACCTGGTATAGCGACCAGGGTCGAACTCAAGGAGCACGGGTTGGCCTCTCGGCCTACGAAGTAGTCAAAAAGAAAAATAAAATAAAAGAAGGAAATATTTTTAGTGGTTTTTAATTATTTTATATTTTTTTGGATTTTTTAATGTATTAAGAAAATAAGAAAAGTAAGTAAACACACACTTCAACAAATTATTAAATGTACTAAAAATCAACCAAAAATTCAAACAAAAATATTTTTATGTGTTTTATAATTTTTAGTGTTTTTGGTGAATTTTTGAGAATTTTCTGATATTTATTTAATTTTCTAAAAATCAAAAAGTGGCTGAAATCAAAGGTACTGTCCAGCCGAGCTCAAAAGGCCTAGATAAAATATCTAAAGCCCCCAAATGATCTAGGAGGTAATTTTCCTGTAAAGAGAATTAAACAAGGAAAATTTAGGTACCAATTTTATTATTTTTGGATTTTTGGTTTAATTACTAGAAGTTTTATAAGATTTTAGGTGTTTTTCAATTTTTAGGTGTTTTAGATAATCAAAAATAGCCAAAATTGGCTAGAAAATCAAACTAAGTAAGGCAAATAGTAGATAATTTTTGTGGAATTTTTAAGTGAGTTTTAATATTTTTTTGTGATTTTTAAAGTTAACAGTAGCAAAATTAAATGTTTTTGAATTTTTAAAAATATCAAATGAAATAAAAAATGTCCTAAAAAATCCTCGAAAATTTTACACCATGGCAGGAGCCATGTTTCCAATTTTCATTGGATTTGGAGGTAATTTGCTATTTTATTCAAAAATAAAGAGAGGGTACAGTGCATAGGGACCAAAGTGCAAATACCCAAGAGTCTGGGGGGTCTGGTGCAATTTACCCAGCAAAACACGCGCCATGCGCATGCCTGGGGCACTCAGGGATCCAAATGTAATAAAAAAAAGTCCCGAGGACTTATTGGTAACAGGTACCAAAAGTCCAAGGGCTTATCTGCAAAATACCCAAAATATCACGCACATGTCGAAATAAACCACGCACAGGGGTATAAATGCAAATAAACTAAAACATTCATTCCATCGATAACAACTAGAACTACAGGGGCCTGTCTTGCAAATAAACCAGAAGAGCACGTGACGAAGCACGTGTCATATAACGCACAGGGGCATAAATGCAAGGAAAACAAAGTACGGGGTCCTCTATGCAAATGTACCAAAACCTGAACAACTACGCCGAATATTTACAAGACTAAAAACGAAATAAAATAACTAAGAGGGCCTAAGGGTAAATTACCCTTTATTATGCGGACCGGCTGGATGGTTGCCACGTGTAGATCTGACGGTCTGGATCAGCTGTGGCTCCAACGCTAGTGTCCTTTGGCGAATCCGATGGCTAGGGTTCCTCCACGTGGGTGATCGGACGGTGCAGGGCGCAGGCGGCTAACCCTGGCGCATCGGATGGCTGGAATCGATCCTCCTGATGATCGGGCGGTGACTGCTGCTCCCCAGATGGACGGTTCAGATGAAATCTGGAGCCGGAGGACGAATCGAACGGCGACGGAGGATGCTGGATGAACAGGTCATCGGCGAGACTCGCCGGCCTCGGGCGTGCGCTAGACTCCTCCTGGAAGCACTCTGAAGGTCGGAGAAGAAAGGTGGAGTGCTCCCGCGTCTGCCAGTAGGCTCCGATGATCCAGCCGAGCTCTGAGGAGCTCGGGCTAGGTCGGCGGAGCTGAGCCTCCTGGCTGGATGACGAAGGGCCTCAGATGGCCTTCGTTTGACCTGCAAAGCGAACTAGAAGACTCGCGGGTCGAGGGCAAACTGCCTCGACCCGGTTAGGCGAGGTGACGGTGGCTCGTGAGTCGAAATGGCGAGCTCCGGCGAAGGGGGTGGACGGAGGAGCTCGACTCCCAGCTCCTGTGCGAGCTGGGTTGGATGGAGGGGTGAAGAAGGTGCGTCGCAGGGAGGCGGAGGCGATGGACGATTCCGATGATCGAACGGAGTGAGGGGATGGTCGGAATCTGCTAGAGACGTCGGCGATACGAATTGGGCGTAAATGGAAATCGAAGAAAGATAAGGACCTACAAGGTTACCTGGGTGGTCGAAGAGACTGTGGAGGAGCTGGGGAAGCTCCTGGTCGTCGCCTCGAGGAGCGTCTCCCTCCGAGGCTCAAGCTCCAGCTGATGGCGGAGCGACGGCGGCGAAGCTCGCCGGATCGATGGTCTCGCCCTCCTTCCTCGCTGCGACACCACGGGGGACGAGCTGTCACTCTCGCCGATGTGATGGAGGTCACTGGGAGTGGAACGAAGGAGCCAAAGATGGATCAAAAAGGTGGCGGAGCAACGACTATATATGGCTAGGGGTCCGGCTAAGAGAGGTCCGGGCAAGCTTGGAAGCGTGCGGATCCCGAGGATGCGGCTCCGGCGAGGATGTCGGATGTGTCATTAAGGATTCGGACCCGGGGTTTAGGTGGTAGGCACTCGGGTTTAGCGGGAAAAAATCCGAGAAGTTGGGGACCCGCTAAGGACCCGAGTGGAGTGGTCCTGGGGGGGGTAGTTGACCAGGCGGTCAACATCCCCAGGACCCAATAGAAACAGGCCACGTGGCTGGATTTTGAAGTTAAAATTAAGGGTAGCTAGGGGCCGATTTAGCAAAACTCACAACATGAAATATTTTTATTTTATTTTTTTCTATTTTTTAGTGATTTTTAATAATTTTTTCGAAATAAAAATAAGGTATGTATACTATATGTACTATATAGGTATATGTACACTATTAGGGTTTTTAATTTTTGATTATTAATTATTATTTTTATGCAATCTTATTCCTATTTTATATTTTATTTATTTTCATTATAAAATAAGGAATAAAAAGATATTTTTATTATTTATATACATAGGTAAAATAAATACATATATACACTTATATACATGGTATATGTACAATCTATTTTTGTGTTTTTAATTTTTGCTATTTTTATTTGATTTTGTTTTTAATTGTTTTTATTCTATTTATTTACACTATGATATAGGATATTTACAAAAATTAATTTTATTTATTTATAAGACTAAATAAATATGTAGGTGAGTCTATGTACAAGGTGCTTATGTACATGAATGAGATTTTTGGTTTCTTTTTAATTTTTAATATTTTTCTTTTGTTTTTAAAATTATAAATATATACAAATATTTACAAGCCTATTTTTGGTGAGGAAAATATTTTTATTTATTTACATAAGTATTTACACATGAGCCCCTATCTCCCTCTACTTTGGCTTTTATGCGGTCAGGCCCATGCTGAGCCCTCCCTTGGGTTAGGTTGCTCAATATTTATTCTAAATATTTCCCTCTTTTTCTTTTTAATCTTTATTCTTTTATTTTTGCACAAAAACATGCTAATTATAGGTTTTTTACACAATGCATGCTTTTGGTAATTATTCCTATTTACACATATCTACATGCATTTGCAAAGGTTTTTGTAGCTAAAATATAAGAATAAAGAGTGATGAATGAGTATTCATCACCCCCCTATACTTAACTTTGCTAGTCCCTTAGCAAACACTTATTTGAAAAAGAAGTGAAAAAGAAGAAAGAAAAAGAAAAAGAGGATGTACATGGATCAAGGTTGATTATTAAACTTGCCTTCATTAAATTGGGGTATGGAGCTCGATCAGATCTTTGGATTATTAGTGTGTCAGAACCTTATTTGGACTTAAGTCTAAAACTCAACAGCCTTTAAGTTCCACTATTCTATAACCAAGACTCCTCAATGCTCCAGATCAGAACAAGTCATCAATCACGAACCCTGAAGACCATGAATCTTTTCTTGTCCTGTGAAAGTGAGGTCTAAGCTCTCCACCTCAGAAATGGCAACTTGACAACCCTCCCCAACAAGGTAACTCTATGACCTCAATCTGGCCACTCTTTCCTCGAGTAGCGGGGTATTCCCTTCTAAGTTCAAGTTCAACCGGCTCAAGAAGAGGAGGAAGAAGAGAATGGGTCAAGGCCAGTGTAGCCAAGTACCCTTGGGAGCTTGACCAGTGTAGCCAAGTCTCCCTGCTGCAAGCTACATCAAGTGGATCATGAAACCAAGCTTTGCTTATTGCACTCTATATACATACTCCGGTGGGATTATCATTTTCTCTGAGACCCACCACTTTTTTGGAGTTATTTTCTTTTTGCACATTTTTTTTCAAGTGCATCTGTACAACATATACATGTGCATCATATATACAAGGAGTTTTTCCTCTTGAGCCAGTAGACTATCCCTCTTTGAAGCTTTATTGCAACCCACAACTCCCGTCGTTAGACCTCATGGCAACCAGACCAAGTTGAGACACACTTCCTTCACTAAAAGAAGAAGAGAGGTTCCTCCTAGAAGTACTACCCTCATATGCTACTCCAAGTCAAGGAAGACTGCCTCCTCACCACCTCATCCGTAGAGAGCTCGGTGCATAGTGCTGGTGTCCAAGTAAAGCCATAATCTATATGAGTCATGTGTTGTTGTTAAGTGCTCTACTTAGGCTCATTGAGATGACATGTGATCATAGCCTAGCGGACTCAAAGAATTAAGTCACCATGGACCTGAAAAGCCTTAAACCTAAGCCCTATAAGGTTCCTTTTAGAAGTTAGGTGGATTAAGATCTTAATCAAGCTCCATTTCTCAATTTGATTCCAGGCTAGTTTAAATGTCAACTATCATCCAGAAAAACTATATACATATGTACAAAAGATGCTTATTTACACAAATTTTTCAATCATGCAAAATTTTTGAAAAATGTTTTGAAATCATGAATGGATGATGCATGAAGTGCAAGTTTTGCAAAAAGATATTTACACACATTTACACAAGATTTTTGCAAACTTTTGATTTTCAAAACATTTTGGAAAAATTTTGTACTATATACATAATTTTGATAAGAAAATATTTACACAAGCTTTACACAAAAGATTTTTGAAATCATTTTTACAAAAATAATTTGTACACTAGCTATTTATGTGCAAATAAAAGAAGTTTATGTACATGAAAAATTTTTAATTTTTGTGATTTTTAGCCATTTTATTTATTAACACACTCACACAAAGTACGAGTTATGGCTAAAGTATAAATGAAATATATACACACCCCCCTATACTTAGCTCGAACGATGTCCTCAGAGTCAAGAGCGATGAAGAAGACATAACTCGTGCTATGTATAGGGAAGTGAAAAGAAAGGCTATATACAAAGATGAATGAATGAAATAGAAAAGTCAAAAGGGTCTCGGGTCTTCCCCCAATACTTAGGATCAAGTAATCCTAAGTATAGCAGGCTGTATACTAAGGGAAAACCGAGTGGAGAATGTACAGGGTCTACCCCCCTATACTTAGGGTGAAAGATCCCTAAGTATAGGCAACAAAATAGGGGTAGGCAGAAACAAAAGAAATACCCAAACGGTCTCACATCCCCCCTATACTTAGGGTAAAGTGCTCCCTAAGTATAGCATAATCACAAGATGAAGAAAGGGATGTGGGACTAAAGAATGTAGTGATATGGACATCTGGATCTATACAAGGCGGAAGATCAGTGAAACTCAGGCGTGAGATGCATTAGATGTGAGTCAAAAGACCACATCTCACGCAAAATGAATAGGGGCAAGATCAACAACCCGCGGCTCATGATCTAGAAATGGCTTGAGCCGCTGGCCGTTCACTCGAAAGGTACTCTCAGAAGACAACTCGGATATATCAATGCTACCGTTGTCGTGTACCTTTCTGACCAAGTAGGGTCCCTTCCACTTGCTCTGTAGCTTCCCTGGAAATAAACGTAGCCTCGCATCAAACAGCCATACTCTCTGTCCCATCTCAAATGCTTGTGGTTGATATGAGAATCATGCCACTCCTTCACTTTCTCCTTATAATGTAGGCTGTTTGAGAATGCTGTATCTCTAAGCTCCTCCAGGGCGGCTAACTCTGCCCTCCTCTGGTCTCCCATACCAGCTGGATCCATAAGAATATCTGTAACTGCCCAAAGTGACTTGTGCCTCAGCTCAACAGGTAAATGGCACGGCTTGCCATATACGAGGCGAAAGGGAGATGTGCCTAATGGTGTCTTGAAAGACGTCCTATATGCCCACAAGACCGAGTCCAAAAGCTGTGACCAATTCTTTCGGTCAGGGCGGACGACTTTCTGCAATATAGTCTTGATCTCCCTATTCGACACCTCGGCTAGACCATTCGTCTGTGGATGGTAAGGTGTAGCAACACGATGGTCTATACCGAACTCGCTAGCAAGGGCCTTCACCTGGTCGTTGATGAAATGAGACCCCCATCAGAAATCAGAACTCGTGGAACCCCGAACCGCGTGATGATGTGCTTCCTCAAAAATCGGCAAACTGTCCTCGCATGAGCGGCTCAGGCGGGGATAGCCTCAACCCAACGACTAACATAATCCACGGCCAACAGAATGTACTCAAATCCCTGACTCTTAGGGAATGGACCCATGAAATCGATGCCCCTTGCGTCAAAAACCTCACAGAAGTGAATGGGCTGCATCGGCATCATATCACGCTGTCCACAAGTGCCCATCCTATGACAGTCAGTACACCTCTTCACGAACTCATCAGAGTCCTTGAAGAGGGTAGGCCACCACAAGCCGGATTGTAGCACTTTCTGTGCCGTTCTCCTCCCAGAATGATGTCCTCCTGCCTCAAGCTTGTGGCAGTAAGTGAGGACGCTATGGTGTTCCTCCTGAGGAATACACCGACGCCAGACGCTATCCCCTTCTTCGTGGTAAAGGATGGGATCCTCCCAATGGTAGGACTTGGCCTTCGCAAGGAAGGTCTCATGCCTCTGCCTGGGCCAATCTTGTGGGACTTTCCCAGCAACGAGAAAGTTCACAATATCGGCATACCACGGGAGTGAGGCGATAGCAAGGATCGCCTCATCTGGGAAGGTATCTCGAATGGGGTCAATCTGCTCAGACTCCTCAGGCTGCTCTAAATGGGAGAGATGATCCGCCACCACATTCTTGACTCCAGGCTTGTCCTTGATCTCAATGTCGAACTCCTGGAGTAGAAGGATCCATATAGTCAATCTGGCCTTGGCATCCTTCTTTGCCATGAGGTACCTGATGGCGGTGTGATCTGTGTACAAAGTCACTCTAGATCCAATGATATAAGATCGAAACTTATCTAGGGCGAACACTACGGCTAGCATCTCTTTCTCTGTGACCGTGTAATTCCGCTGGGCAGAATCCAATGTGCGGCTAGCGTAGTGTATGGCAAATGGAACTCCATCCCTCCTTTGTCCCAGCACTGCCCCTACGGCAAAATCGGAGGCGTCCGTCATGATCTCGAATGGGAGAGACCAATCAGGCGGCTGGAGGACAGGAGCCTCAATCACACACTGCTGAAGAGTCGCAAAGGACGAAAGACACTTGTCATCGACAAGGAACTCGCTGTCTTTCGTCAAGAGGTCATTCAACGGCCGGGCAATCCTGCTGAAATCCTGAATTAATCTCCTATAAAATCCAACGTGCCCCAGGAATGACCGTAGCTGCCTCAAATTGGACGGCGGTGCGAGTTTTCTAATTACATCAACCTTGGCCGGATCCACCTCCATGCCCCTGTTGGAGATGATATGGCCAAGCACCGTCCCTTGAGTCACCATGAAGTGACTCTTCTCCCAAGATAGAACCAAATGGTACTCAATACATCGCTGGAGTACTCGGTCTAGGCAGTCAAGACAGGAGTCGAATCCGTCGCCGTAGACCGAGAAATCGTCCATGAAGACCTCCAAACACTCCCCTACTGATAAGCGACCCGAGCGAACGAGGTAAAGGTACAAAAACGGTCGTTGCGACCTCTATCACTCAGAGTCACTCAATCAAGAAAAATCAGACCACTCGAGCAAATAAATCAATCAAGCACAAAAGAAAGCGGCCTAGCTATGAGATTAACCTGGTATAGCACCCAGGGTCGAACACAAGGAGCACGGGTTGGCCTAGGGCCTACTAAGTAGTAAAAATGAAAATAAACTAAAAGAAAATGTTTTTAGTGGTTTTTAATAATTTTTATATTTTTTTGGATTTTTAATATAATTAGAAAATAAAAGAAAGCAAATAAAAGCACACTTGAGCAATTTATTAAAAGCACCAAAAATCAAGCAAAAAATTCAAGAAAAAATGTTTTTATGTTTTTTAGGTTTTTAAGTGTTTTTGGTGAATTTTTGGGATTTTTATAAGGTGTATTTTATTTA